>JZKD02S1844721.1:308618-319334 GCA_000966675.3 Picea glauca
ACTTTTCAAGTTCCTTCCCCTTACTACAAAAGAAGTCTAGTAGTGGGATGAACATTCATCATTTATCATTCAACTTTTAAATTGGTTTCTATATAGTGTTAGGGAAATTTCCCTTCAAGTGAACATCATAAATGTTATGTTGAGAACACATTTCTTCTAACAAAATTTTGGATTTAACTTTAATTCCATCTTCATACAAACTGGTGGTATATAGTAATTCTTTTAGTCACTTGCAATAACTGCCATTATTCCTTAGTAATGAACTTAAATTGACCTAACAAATCAATGCATAAATAAGAACAAGTTGTGTTAATATTACGTCAACCATTAGCAATTCATCAAAATTTCTTACCACAACCCACGATGTAATAGAACATATCATCATGAAATTTCCCTTATCATTTTGAACTCAAGTTTTTGTTCACAACATAGGACCTTATGGTATTACTTAGGCTTTCATTATATTATTCTTTAACATCATTTCGAGAGTTCATTAGCATTTCTTTTACACATGTCCATCCACTCTTGCATTCATTGCCACATCATCATTTCTTAACTTAATGAATACTTTATATTATTTGTAAACTTATCAACTTATTATCTCATTATCTCATAAACATTTTATTTCTTACTCCAACCACTTTCTCTTACTTTTATAGAACACATTCAATTTATCACTTACATAACATGCTTCACTATTTTTAATCCACCATTACCATTTTGTTCTTCCATATAATACATCATATTGCTATATCATGCATTTCCAATCCACCTTGAACTCAATTCTAGCTCCATATTTAACCTCCCTCCTACCTTTTATCCACCCTTCTATCCTACTTTAAAACATCATTATTTATCCCATCCATTTGTATTATTTCCTTCACATAATTTCCTTAATCAACTACCATTGACTCTCCACCCTTATTTTACAACTCATGCACTATTAATATTCATAATCAATTCATTACCCTTAACCTAGTTGATCTCATTTATTTTTCACCTTATTCTTGAATCTCACTTATAACATATCTTTACACTTCTCCATATAATTTTTATCTATTTTCATTCAATTATTATTATATTGTCTCTGCTTTCTCAACATATTATACAACACTATCCTCATCTTTGAATCCATTACTCTAAGTACTAATTACACATTTATTTATTTTCCCTGTTCCATTTCTTACTACGTATTTTATCTTCTCGTTAACACTTGTTTATTGATTTATTATTAAATGTTAACCATCATCATTCTAATATATACACTTCCATTTGTACTTCTTTTTTTATTAAAACCCTTAACTTACAATCATTTGTATATATATTACTATCTTTGCTATTGTATTTCTTGTATAAATATTTGTTATTACCTTTTATTATTTCTCATCTACTTCATTTTGCATCATCATTCTACTACCTAACTATATATGACTTTTATTACTATGTGCAATCCACTCACATACTTCTCAAACTTCTTATTCATTACAGTGTACATACTACTATATCACTTACCTTATTTTTGTGGTTCATTTTGTCTTTATATGTCACTACTACCCTTAAGTCTTTACTTTCCCTCTTACTACATTATATGTTACTTTGTTCCAACTCTACTACTATATATTACTTACTCATCATATACTTCCAAAATAAGATCTTCTCCCATTGTCTAACATATCCCATGACCACTCTTGCTATCTATTCCCTTGTATTTTATTAGTTGTATTTTTTATACTCTTCCCTTCACATTCTCTACTTATGTTCACACACACTCATATTTATATATAATCATTTATTTTAAATAATGTTAATAATGCAACAGCATAACGTGTGTATATATACTAGCACAACCACATAATTGTGGTTGATCAATGCCGAAAGGTTGATAAGAGGAAAAAAATCCTTAAAAGAATATATTAAATTTTATTATTGATTAACAAATAAACGGTTGAGCTTCATTTATGGTGTTAATTAACTATCAAAGTAATTTTTAAATATGATTAGGTAAATGTAAAAAATAAACACATAAACGGATGTCTTTATAATAGCTAGGAAATTAATGATTGAAATCACAGCCATGATTGAAATCACAGCCATGACGTAATAATAATAATAAAACAAATCAATTTGAGCTAAGTTAGGAACACAATGTGGAACCTTGCATAGTAGGGAATGCAACTTGGGGTCTTGCATGAGGCCCACGTGATTCTTCCCAAATTTACTGCATTAAACAATGAATTAAACAAAAAGTTATCTTCCATGCCTAGTTCCCTCATTCTTTCTCGCCTAGGGTTTGAGAGGAGGTGAATGAGCACAGCCCTTGGCACCAACACCAAGATCGACCGATGAGAGGGAAAGGCCATGGCCGACCTTTTCCTTCACCTCTGCGCACACAACCATGACTTCTGGTGTGTAGTGGACGCCCCTTGTGGGCTTCCTTCACGAGCTCTCCTCCTCTTGGATCGTGGTTTGGCGCTGGTGGTGGAGACGGGCGACAGAGGTGCTGGCTGCCAGAACGGGTTCCCTCCTTGTGGGCTCCTTAGTGGCTCCCTCCTCGGCGCTTGTTGTGGATGCTAATGATACTTGGGCGTGTGGGTTATGGGCATGAAGAAGACTCCCTTGTGGCTCTTTTCATTGGCGTGGTTATTTGGCTTGTGGGTGTTTAACTCGAGAGTTGGGCTTTGTTACCCGTGAGCTCTCCTCGTGGCTTGGGTGTTCGTGGTGGTGGCTTCCATTGAAGGCTTTTCGTGGAGGAAAACACCGCGATTCGAACCTGGAGCGAAGATTCATGGATGGAAAGAGGATTTTGCATTAGTTCCGCCATTAGATAATTTCAGAACTGCTACTGGCGGATATGCTTGCAAGTTTATCTCAAAATGGTTCGGAAGAATAATTTGACCAATTTAACAGTTATAAAATGATAAGTTCCTCATAATTTGGTGTATTTGAAAGAAATGTAGATATTTGCGTGTCCATTCGAAGCTTTGCGAGCAGCAGAGGTGTCAATAATGCAAATAGATTGACAGACGCAGAGGGTGCGCTGGAGATGTCGTGCTCTGTGCATGGTCGAGATTTCCAGGGAGATTTGAAGTATATTTTGCATTTGTCTTGCGAGTAGTGACAAAACGCTGGCATCCCCGGAAGGCGAAAAAAAACGTGAACATGTTTGGCAGGTGGTCATTTCGAACACGGGTCGCTTGGCTTGCCATGAAAGCCATCGAATTTCTTTTAGTAAGACTTGGGGGCGTTGTGCAATGCCCTCATGGGCTTCTCCTCGGCGCCTCAACACTTGAATTGGGCGTTGATTTGCATGTTTGTCTTGTAGACTTGCGATGCTTAGCTCTCAGTTGATGTTGATATGAATTTCGGTTGATGTTGATATGACTTGGATATTGGGCTTTGATATGACGCGTTGTGCACATCCAGTCTCCTTTATAGACTGCTCTTGCCTCGTGGCTTAGCGCTTGACTTGAGCGTTGGGTTTTGATATGACATATTGAGCACTCTTGGCGCCCCATGCGGGATCCTCCCTTCAGTTCTTTCCTCGCTATACACTTCATGACAGAGTAATACGTCCCGTCGAGGTTGGTGTTGTCGACACCATTGAAAGTGACGGTTGATTGATCTCTTCACCAACCTTGATGAAAAAGAAAGCAGTTGAGCCTCTTATTCGAATCAAGAGCGGAGCAAACAACTCGAAATCCCTCCCAGTGAGGAAGTGAGGCCGAGAGTACAAAGACTTTATAGAAAAAGGTTTCATTGAAAGCAAGAGAAGAACCTGCTTGGCGGACCCATACGCTCAAGTAGGAATTTGAATATCGTCTCTTTAGTATGGAACATGATGGAAAAGGCGGATCAAGGAGCAAATCTGGCTCAAGTTGCAAGAACCTTTTCAAGCTATTGCGGGCACCAAGCTGCAGGAAATTCTGAGCCATCTGCCTATTTTGGAGTTGGTCATTCTTATCTTTTTAATTCTTGTGGGATATCTGAAGCAGCACTCAATTCCTTGCACAGTTTAAGATATCTGACTTAGAATGTAGATTTAGATGATAGGAATTTTTCTTCTTTCCGTCTATGAGATAGCATTGAAGTCTCCATTCCATATTTATTTCATGAATACAATTGGACTTGCAGTAAAACGGTGAAGGAAAAAAGTATATATCTTGTCCAATTCCTTGTATTTAGTGTAGTAAACTTGTTTTCTGTTTGTGTTGTGTGGGAGTTTTATGCCAAAAGAACTACTATCTTGGTAAATATTTCAATTGTTAGGATTCAATCTTCCAAAAAATATGCTTCCCTTTCCGAATCCAAAATGATATGGTCGATGCATCTCATCGTGCTTGTATGGCTATTGCCTCAGTTATAAAATATGCTTCCCTTTCCGAATCCAAAATGATATGGTCGATGCATCTCATCGTGCTTGTATGGCTATTGCCTCAGTTATCTTCCCTCTTATCTGATGGATTTTCCTGTTGTTATTTTCTTTCTTCTTTCTTATCTGATGGATTTTCCTGTTGTTATTTTCTTTCTTCTCTAGTGGGAGGAGTAAGAAAGGGAGCTTTGATAATCACTTATTTTCGATTGGTAGTAGTCATTGCAAATTTATTGTATTCCACCATATGCACTAACACAGATTTATATATATTTCCAATGTCTTATTTGGTTTGTTCAAATAGATAGAAGTATCGTTACTTATAAATTATAATCTGTCTTGGTTATATTTGAAATTAAAATGTTTTTTTTAGATTTATATTTGTTCAGATTTTTTTTTTTTATGTTTAGTTAATTAATTAATAATAAAAAATGTGTTCGTATTGCTCCAGTTTACATACATCTTGGTATTTTTAATTTTTAAAAACCGATATTTATTACTTCTGTGTATCTCTTATAGGTGAAGTTTCTTATAGGTTAGCAGGTAGCTCTCCAATAAGGAAAAAGAGGATGGAATAAGCTAGGTAGCTTATTCCAATTTTTTGAGTAGTTTTTTTTAGTGGGTCATTTATGGGTTATCCTTGAGGGTTTAAAGCATGTAATTAATGGTTTCTAGGTCGTATGTTACATTCTATTTTAGAAACTGGAAAGTGGTTTGCACAAGTATTTGTTCAAGCCCTAGGTTTCAATTTTGAAATCAGGCTCGATACCATATGTAGAGTAGCTTTCAGTTTTGAAACCAGGCTCGATACCATATGTAGAGTTTGGTTATTTTCAGGACTTCAAACTAATTAAAACTTTTTCTAAAATCTTCTATTTTAATGACTAAAATATAGTTTAGAATTTATTTCATGATTTTCTTATACTTGGAATAAACCAGGAATAGACATTAACAACATAATAATGATAATAACAGAGCAACAACATGAATATTAACCTCCCAACCAACTAGGAACATCTTCTCCGACTCCTTAGCCCCAAGAATATTTGTAGTTTCCTGGCCCCCAAGCCCAAAATTCCCAGCGATAGTAGTTCCCAGTGAGAGTTTTCCAAAAACAATTCTTCCAATTTCATCTTCTTCCTCTATCTTTCATAAATTCAAAAATCATAAAACAAAAAAACGAGATCCTTCTTCCAAGTCCCCCTTTCTTCCTTATCTTCCTGTCTCAAATCCTCCTTATTAATTCCCAACAACCTTATCCTCCCATTAATTCCCCAACATCCTTGTCTTGTCCCCCATTAATTATTTCACCCATTTTTTAATAATAAAATAATAAAAGACTCATTAATATATTTTAATAATTAATTAAATTTAAATTAAAAAAACAAAAAACAAAAAAAATATGATAAAAGTCCATGTAAAAGGGATACACCTTGATAGGTGTGGTCCCTCGAGAAAGACACAGCTTGGAGCTAGGGATCACCCACTTTGTTCCAGATAGGCCATTACAACGGGATCCACATACACACAAATAACAAAAAACACAAGCCAAATGGGGAAGATCCAGGGGGGTTACTAACTCACACCACCTAACATACATTACATATTAATGAAGAACCTTTAGATAGAGATCGGATCCAATACCTTCTTTAACTTAGAGCATTCACAGGCTTGCTTGGAAATAAATCAATTTTTGGATTGAGGCTTATTGGTTTATGGGAAATTATTTATATATGTAATTATGTCACTTCCCAAATCAATTTGGGTTGTTACAATCCTGCTCCACTCACTCTACTGACTAAAAGTCTCACACGCATATTCCACCTGACTTCACTCCACGTATTCTTTTTGGAATCGAGACAATCTTAATTGCCTCACTAACTCATCTTTTGTCAACTCCACACTCCCTTATGTTGTTGGATGTAATCATTTTGGGAGATTTCCCTATGATTATTTTCTTAATTTTGGCATGTGCCTTCATGCTTTTTGGTTTGCTTCTCAAAACTTGTACCAATGCTCCTTTGGTATACTTTCGAATTATCACGTAATATCAAAACTGTTGATTTTCTGTGAGCAAGGCTAAGCATGAAGTTCATTCCATTTTAGCATTTTACTTTACCATAACCAATAATGTTGTAGAAACCGAGATCAAAAGAAGAAACACCATGCACAAAACACAAGAAGTATCTTGGGAAACCCTTCTCAACAAGGGAAGAAAACCCAGTCAAAATCCTTTTCTATATTCTTCAAAAGGAAGACCTTCACCACCAATAAAAACTAGCACACAAGAGGGTGCTCAAACCCTAGAAGACTAGCGCCCAAGAGAGGTGTGCACTTTTCCCAAGAAGGTGTACTTGCTGAAATTTCCAAACTCACATGAAAGATATGATTCCTCGATGGGGAATTTATCTTTACTTATACTAAACTAAACTTGTCAACAAAAGTGTCTATTGGCACAACAGGGCCGACCTCACTAGCTCACAATATAATTAATATTAACTAGATTAATTATCTTTTACATTTAATATTAATCACAATAAGGTGGGGCCAACCTGTACCATTTACATTACAATTAGGGTTATAGGCAGGTCTGACTCTTGAACAATATAGCAAGGGATCTTATACACCCACTATTGCTCATTCACTAGGGTCACATCCATAAGGATGTCCATATCTCTGGCTCACTGCATTACACATAAGAACCACTTCTTCACTAGTGCTCAACCACTAGGATCACATTCATCTGTGCTCGTCTACAAGCACGTCCACTCAATAGATATTCTTTCCCACTACATTACACAAGAGAGTCATATGGATTTTCTCATCAACTCTTCTTCTCAGAAGAGACTAATACATCATCTTCATTTATGTTCTCATGACGATGCACCCAACACTTTAGGATTTCACACGTTCACCTTGTGATCAACCACATGCACATCCAAATCTGCAAATATCCTTTCTCATTGCGTTACACAGGAGAATCATCTAGAGTTATTCTCAACTCTCTGTAAGGAGGATGCCATCTCTACGTTCCAACTCTGTCTCATATAGTAACCACACATTGTTCTCATGGGCTTTCTCTCAGGTTTGTAAGCTGGAGAATGTCTCACGTGGTTGCAATCATCAACACTCCCTCTCATCTAGGGAGGCATTCTTGACCAAGTTACATGGATGTACTTTGAACTTTGTCTTGGTTGTAGTCATCAACACTCTCTCTCAACTAGGGAGGTATTCTTGACCAAGTTAATTTGGTGAAGATGTTTGCAATTTGCTCATGTGTAGGAAGGTATTGCATGTGTATTTTTCCTCTGCATCATATCTCTGATATAATGATGTTTTATCTCAACATGTTTCGATCTATCATGAAACACTAGGCTCTCAAAGATATTTACACACATCTCTGGTTATCATCATAGGATCCATCTCATGATCCAATAAATATGTCATAATCTTATGAAGCCATACTTCTTCACACACTCAATGATACATACTCTACTTCTGTGGTATCCAAGGCCACATATATTTTTGTTTCCTATTGCACCAGAAAACCATGACAAGTTTTATGTTAAGACAACAACCGGATGTTCTCTTCCAGTCCACGGTACTCTCTGCTCAATTTGTATCTGCATATCCTGCAAACTCAAGTTCACACTGGGGGCATATCTAAATATATGCTTTACTACTATCAAGTGAGTTTGTCTCGACTGACTCATGGATTTTCTAAGCACATTCATTACAAGGTATGAATTAGGTTTGGTGTTAGACATATACATCAATGGTCCAATTAGTTGTGGATCACTCTCATCTGAAGCATCATCATTCATTTTCTTCAAATCCATCACGGTGGTTTTGTATTCTGTCATACTAAACTTCTTTAATATTCCCACTTGTATATTTTCCTTGACTTAGGAAAAATATCATTGGTCCTCTATCATACTTCTTGTCCTAAGAAGTAGTGCATCATACTCATATCTTTCATCTCAAAAATTAGAAGTCAAGGATTGCTTGTTTTCAACAACAAGGCTTTCTAAATAAGTCATCAAAATCAGGTTATCATCACTAACACTATAATAATGTAGGTTTGTATCAACAATACTCTTGTTGAAACCCGAACTCATCAAGAATCCATTCATGTGGTATAGTTTCCAACAAAGACTTTATAGAAAGAGGTTTCATTGAAAGCAAGAGAAGAACCTGCTTGGCCGACCCATACGCTCAAGTAGGAATTTGAATATCGTCTCTTTAGTATGGAACATGATGGAAAAGGCGGATCAAGGAGCAAACCTGGCTCAAGTTGCAAGAACCTTTTCAAGCTATTGCGGGCACCAAGCTGCAGGAAATTCTGAGCCATCTGCCTATTTTGAAGTTGGTCATTCTTATCTTTTTAATTCTTTTAGGATCTGAAGCAGCACTCAATTCCTTGCACAGTTTAAGATATCTGACTTAGAATGTAGATTTAGATGATAGGAATTTTTTTTCTTTCTGTCTATGAGATAGCATTGAAGTCTCCATTCCATATTTATTTCATGAATACAATTGGACTTGCAGTAAAACGGTGAAGGAAAAAAATATATATCTTGTCCAATTCCTTGTATTTAGTGTAGTAAACTTGTTTTCTGTTTGTGTTGTGTGGGATTTTTATGCCAAAAGAACTACTATCTTGGTAAATATTTCAATTGTTAGGATTCAATTTTCCAAAAAATATGCTTCCCTTTCCGAATCCAAAATGATATGGTCGATGCATCTCATCGTGCTTGTATGGCTATTGTCTCAGTTATCTTCCCTCTTATCTGATGGATTTTCCTGTTGTTATTTTCTTTCTTCTCTCTTATCTGATGGATTTTCCTGTTGTTATTTTCTTTCTTCTCTAGTGGGAGGAGTAAGAAAGGGAGCTTTGATAATCACTTATATGCAATTGGTAGTAGTCATTGCAAATTTATTGTATTCCACCATATGCACTAACACAGATTTATATATATTTTCAATGTCTTATTTAGTTTGTTCAAATAGATAGAAGTATCGTTACTTATAAATTATAATCTGTCTTGGTTATATTTGAAATTAAAATGTTTTTTTTTTAGATTTATATTTGTTCAGGTCTTTTTTTTATGTTTAGTTAATTAATTAATAAATAAAAATTGTGTTCATATTGCTCCAGTTTGTATTTTTAATTTTTAAAAACTGATATTTATTACTTCTTTGTCTCTCTTATAGGTGAAGTTTCTTATAGGTTAGAAGGTAGCTCTGTAATAAGGAAAAAGAGGATGGAATAAGCTTGGTATCTCTGCAATAAGGAAAAAGAGGTTGGAACAAGCTACATAAGCTACATGATATATTTTTCTACTATACTCTCTCTTCATCAAGATTTCAATTTCTTGAGTAGTT
This sequence comes from Picea glauca, assembly GCA_000966675.3. Lineage (NCBI taxonomy): Eukaryota > Viridiplantae > Streptophyta > Pinopsida > Pinales > Pinaceae > Picea > Picea glauca. The sequence goes on from JZKD02S1844721.1 coordinate 318,373, forward strand.
TTCTTTAGTGGGTCATTTTTGGGTTATCCTTGAGGGTTTAAGGCATGTAATTAATGGTTTCTAGGTCGTATGTTACATTCTATATTAGAAACTGGAAACTGGTTTGCACAGTAGTTGTTCAAGCCCTAGGTTTCAATTTTGAAACCAGGCTCTGATACCCTATGTAGAGCCTGGTTATTTTCAAGACTTCAAACTAATTAAAACTTTTTCTAAAATATAATGATAACAACAGCATAATACATACCTCCACCTGCATGTTGGTTTATCTAGTCCCTTTTATTTTTGATCTTGTTCATGTTCTTTCCCAGACTGAATGTCCCTTTTCTTTCTGATCTTGTTCATGTTCTTGCCCAGACTGAATGTCCCTTTTCTTTCTGATCTTGTTCGTGTTCTTGCCCAGACTGAATGTTAACCTCCCAACCAACTAGGAACATCCTCTCCGGCTCCTGGCCCCCAAGCCCAAAATTCCCAACAATAGCAATGCCCTGTGAGAGTTATCCAAAAACAATTCTTCCAATTTCCTCATCTTCCTTTATTTTTTATAAATTCAAAAATCCTAAAACAAAAAAACAAGATCCTTCTTCCAAGTCCCCCCTTCTTCCTTATCCTCCTCTCAAATCCCCCTCATTAATTCCCAACAACCTTATCCTTCCATTAATTCCCCAACAGCCTTATCCCCCCATTAATTATTTCACCCACCTTTTAATAATAAAATAATAAAAAACTCATTAATATATTTTAATAATTAATTAAATTTAAATTAAAAAAAAAAAACTATGATAAAAGTCCATGTAAAAGGGATACACCTTGATAGGTGTGGTCCATGTAAAATGGATACACCATGATAGGTGTGTTGATACTAAGAGGGGGGTGAATTAGTATCAAGTACAATTTAAAACCTTTTTCAACTTATAATTAAACCATTCAATTATATCCAATGAGAAATTAACAATGGTATAAGA
>JZKD02S1844721.1:323008-358191 GCA_000966675.3 Picea glauca
CCACCGGAAAGAGAATGATGTATACTATCCATCCATGGGTTTTGTATCTTCATTTTCATTTTCCTTCATGTCCAAATAACTTCATCAATATTCTGGTCCAAAACCCATGACTAGGTTGACATCAATGACAACAACCAATCTTCCAACAAGGTGTGGTCCATGGAGAAAGACACAGCTTGGAGCTAGGAATCGCCCACTTTGTTCCAGATAGGCCATTGCAACGAGATCCACAAACACACAAATAAAAAAAAACACAAGCCAAATGGGGAAGATCCAAGGGGGTTACTAATTCACACCACCTGACATACATACGTATTAATGAAGAACCTTTAGATAGATATCGGATCCATTACCTTCTTTAACTTAGAGAATTCACAGGCTTGCTTGGAAATAAATCAATTTTTAGATTCAGAGTTATTGTTTTATGGGAAATTATTTATATATGTAATTATGTCACTTTCCAAATCAATTTGGGCTATATTACAATCCTACTCCACTCACTCTATTGACTAAAAGTCTCACACGCATATTCCCCCTGACTTCACTTCACGTATTCTTTTTGGAATCTAAGGCAATCTTAATTGCCTCACTAACTCATCTTTTTTCAGCTCCACACTCCCTTGTGTTGTTGGATATAATCATTTTGGGAGATTTCCCTATGGTTATTTTCTTAATTTTGGCATGTGCCTTCTTGCTTTCTGGTGTGCTTCTCAAAACTTGGACCAATGCTCCTTTGGTATACTTTCGAATTAATATGCAATATCAAAACTGTTGATTTTCTTTGAGCAAGGTTAAGCATGAATTTCATTCAATTTTAGCATTTTACTTTACCATAACCAATAATGTTGCAACAACCGAGATCACAAGAAGAAACACCATGTACAAGAACACAAGAAGTATTCTGGGAAACCCTTCTCAACAAGGGAAGAAAACCTAGTCAAAATCCTTTTCTATATTCTTCAAGAGGAAGACCTTCACCACCAATAAAAACTAGCACACAAGAGGGTGCTCAAACCCTAGAAGACTAGCACGCAAGAGAGGTGCACACTTTTTCCAAAAAGGTGTACTTGCTGAAATTTCCAAACTCACATGAAAGATATGATTCCTCAATGGGGAATTTACCTTTACTTATACTAGACTAAACTTGTCAACAAAAGTGTCTATTGGCACAACAGGGCCAACCTCACTAGCTCACAATATAATTAATATTAACTAGATTAATTATCTTTTACATTTAATATTAATCACATTAAGGTGGGGCCGACCTATACCCTTTACATTACAATTAGGGTTACAGGAAGGTCTGACTCTTGAACAATATAGCAAGGGATCTTATACACCCACTAGTTCTCATTCACTAGGGTCACATCCATAGGGATGTCCATATCTCTGGCTCATTTCATTACACATAAGAACCACTTCTTCACTAGTGCTCAACCACTAGGATCACATTCATCTGTGCTCGTCTACAAGCATGTCCACTCAATAGATCTTCTTTCCCACTGCATTACACAAGAGAGTCATCTAGAGTTTCTCATCAACTCTTCTGCTCAGAGGAGACTAATACATCATCTTCATTTATGTTCTTATGACGATGCACCCAACAATTTGGGATTTCACACGTTCACCTTGTGATCAGCCACGTGCACATCCAACTCTGCAAATATCCTTTCTCACTGCGTTACACAGGAGAATCATCTGGAGTTATTCTCAACTCTCTGTAAGGAGGATGCCATCTCTACATTCCAAATCTGTCTCATATAGTAACCACACATCGTTCTCATGGGCTTTCTCTCAGGTTTGTAAGCTGGAGAATGTCTCACGTGGTTGCAATCATCAACACTCCCTCTCATCTAGGGAGGCAATCTTCATCATGCCAAGTCTCACATGGGTGTACTTTGAACTTTGTCTCGGTTGTAGTCATCAGCACTCTCTCTCAACTAGGGAGGTATTCTTCACCAAGTTAATTTGGTGAAGATGTCTGCAATCTGCTCATGTGTAGGAAGGTATTGCATGTGTATTGTTTTCCTCTGCATCATATCTCTGATATAATGATGTTTTATCTCAACATGTTTTGATCTATCATGAAACACTAGGTTCTCAAAGATATTTGCACACATCTCTGGTTATCATCATAGGATCCATCTCATGATCTAGTAAATCTGTCATAATCTTGTGAAGCCATACTTCTTTGCACACTCAATGATACATACTTTGTTTTTGTGGTATCCAAGGCCACAGATATTTTTGTTTCCTGCTGCACTAGAAAACCATGACAAGCTTTATGTTAAGACAACAACTGGATGTTCTCTTCTAGTCCACTGTACTCTCTGCTCAATTTGTATCTGCATATCCTACAAACTCAAGTTCACACTGGGGACACATCTCAATATATGCTTTACTACTATCAAGTGAGTTTGTCTCGGCTGACTCATGGATTTTCTAAGCACATTCATTACAAGGCATGAATCAAGTTTGGTGTTAGACATATACATCAATGGTCCAATTAGTTGTGGATCACTCTCATCTGAAGCATCATCATTCATTTTCTTCAAATCCATCACAGTGGTTTTGTATTATGTCATACTAAACTTCTTTAATATTCCCACTTGTATATTTTCCTTGACTTAGGAAAAATATCATTGGTCCTCTGTCATACTTTTTGTTCTGAGAAGTAGTGCATCATACTCATATCCTTCATCTCAAAAATCAGAAGACAAGGATTTCCTGTTTTCAACAACAAGGCTTTCTAAATAAGTCATCAAAATCAGGTTCTCATCGCTAACACTATAATAATGTAGGTTTGTATCAACAATGCTCTTGCTGAAACCCAAACTCATCAAGAATCCATTCATGTGATATAGTTTCCAACTCATGGTTGGTAGTACAGATGGAAGTGTATTAGGATTACTGTATCAAGTATCTTATCATAGACAACTCCCTCTGTTTGTGAGAATCCTTTGGCTATAGATTTCGCTTTGTATTTATCGACACTTCCATCAACTGCATGTTTGATATTATAGATTTACTTGGAATTTACCACATACTTCTCTTCTGGTTTCCGAACAATATCTTGAGAATCATTCTTTTAAGATATACCGGTATTCGTTTGTTATGGCATCTTTCCATACATGTTCTCCTATTGTTTCTCCAAGACCAAGAGGCTCAAAATCAATGAAGTGGCTCATGACTAAAGGATAGCTTGAAAATATTGTTTGCCTTATTGGGAAGTGCCTTGAGGGGCTTGTATGTTCCTCTTCCTCCTATAGAGTGAGCCTAGGCAGGCCTTTTATGCTCTACTGTAATATCTCTTGGACATATCAACTCAAGCAATTGGATCAGATGGAATAATGTTTGTCTCCCTCTGAAATCATGAAGGGGGAGAAGGTATTGTCTCACTATCAATCTCCATCTGAGATTCTTTGGATCTTTGAAAGGTTATTTCTTCTTCAAGGACAACATCTTTGCTTGTCTCAATCTTTCTCTGACTAGGGATGTAGATCCATAATGTCTTCGATGATTCACTGTTTATCCCATAAATGTATCCTTTCTCCCTGAAGGGTCTAGCTTGGAATTCTTCTCTTTGGATACATGCAAATACACTAGGCACCCAAATATCCTGAAGTGTTCAATCTCAGGCTTCACTCCGGTGAAGGTTTGGGAGTTATGTTTTTCAAATTCTGGTGAAACCTCTTGTTTTGAACATATACTATGTCATGCATGCTTCTTCCCATGGAATCATAGAAAGATTTTGATCATGCATTATTGCATTGATTGTCCCAAGAATGGTTCTATTCTTCCTCTTTCTCAAATATTTTTGACTCCTTACGAGTCAAGTGACTCCCTCTGAAGGATAAGCATCTTCCTTTGTTCTTAACCTATCTAGAATAAGAAAACAAGAGGAACCAAAACAAGAATATCTCCTAAAGGAGAATAATGAGTACATATCTAGAATCAAAACAATTTAAGGATTGTTGTCACAACTACAACACCTACTTGTAATGTAGCAAACTTTAGAAATATAGGTTAGAGGAATGACAATTACAAAAATCAAACCCAGAGTCTTAACTTCCAGTGTGTTTTTCCTTTGAATGCACTAAGATCCCTCTCGATCCAAGACTTCAGCAAAAGGTTCCTTCATCCTGCAATTACCCTCATGACAATGATACAAATAATATATATACAAGTGCATACCTGAGGGTGCCGATATGATTTCTCTAATGGCACATGGTCGATCTCTGTCCTCTGACATCTTCATGAAGGAGGTATGTCACAATGACACCTTTTTGTATCACCCACAATAAGTCTTCCATTTAAGTCTTGTCTTCCAAGAATTTGAAGTTGCTTGATCCATCAAGCTTATCTTCCATCATAGTTTTGTTTATCATAATTTTAGATTCTTCACAACCCTTTGTCAACTGAGCTAGAAAACATAACGACTAGGCTAGGCTAGCAATTTTAGGTTTTATTGGACTTATGACTGTCAATAATAATCCTTTGCAAGATAGGAGAACACTGGTGAGATGAATATCTCCTTCAATGAGTTGCAGAAACCCTAATACTGAAATTTCTGCAGAAATTAGTGAAACCCTAGAAACCCTAGGGCCAAAATTTCTAAATTCTCGAAATTCCAATATGAAGCTTGTTGGAGGTGTACTGAAGGAGGTCGTACACTCTTATGCCCTTTTTATCACCAACGTCCAAGTTCCAAGTGCTAAAAACCTCCAGAAGAGCAAGCCATACGGATTTTCTGGGAGCCCTAGGAGGGTCGTACGGTTTCTGCAGAAGAGAGAGAGGATGGATGAAAGTTGTTTGTGCAATGGGTTTTTCAAGACCTATGCTATGATACCATGTTGATTTTATATGAGCAAGTTTAAGCATGAAGTTCATTCCATTTTATCATTTTACTTAACCATAACCAATAATTTTGCAACAACCGAGGTCACAAGAAGAAACACCATGCACAAGAACACAAGAAGTATCCTGGGAAACCCTTCTCAACAAAAGAATAAAACCTAGCCAAAATCCTTTGCTATATTCTTCAAGATAAATATATTAAGCACCAATAAAACCTATCACACAAGAGGTTTCTCAAACCCTAGAAGACTAGCGCCCAAGAGAGGTGTGCACTTTTCCCAAGAAGGTGTACTTGCTAAAATTTCCAAACTCACATGAAAGTTATGATTCCTCAATGGGGAATTTACCTTTAATTATACTAGACTGAACCTATCAACAAAAGTGTATATTGGCACAACAGGGCCGACCTTACTACCTCACAATATAATTAATATTAACCAGATTAATTATCTTTTACATTTAATATTAATCACATTAAGGTGGGGCTGAACTATACCCTTTACATTACAATTAGGGTTATAGGCAGGTGTGACTCTTGAACAATATAGCAAGGGATATTATACACCCACTAGTGCTCATTCACTAGGGGCACATCCATAGGGATTTCCATATATCTAGCTCATTGCATTACACAGAAGAACCACTTCTTCACTGGTGCTCAACCACTAGGATCAATGTTGGCCCTTGACCAAGTTTAAGAGTACTTGGTCATACTTGACCACTTTTGGGGACTGTGACAGCTTGCTAAAGATGGAGCGCAATGTGAAGCAGAAATTAAGGAAGCAACACCTATTTTTGGGTCGATTTTAGGGTTTTGGGTTGATGTAATAGGAAAGGGATGTCGGCCTGTGGGTTTACCCACGTTTAGGCCCATTTTGTAATTTATAAATAGATAGGCAATTTAAGAAATAAGAGAGGTTGTTGCTTAGTGCACTTGGTGATTGCTTAGTGCAAGTTGGCTACAGTGCTAAGAGTTGGATCTGTGTGATCAAGTATCGTAAGGTTCTGTGCATTTTGTGTAAGACTTGTGAAGCTGAGTGCAAGTCCCTGTGAGAGACTGTAGAAGGCTTTGTGCTGAGTGCAAGGAAGACGGATCTAGTGAGCTGCACAGATCTTATGTCCTGTGCAAAGCAAGGGTCATTGAAGCTCTGTGTTGTAACTTCTTGACTAAGATAATATAAAGAAGACTTTGTGGACGTAGCCCCAAGGTGGGGGTGAACCACGGTAACTGTGTGTATAATGTTTTGTGCTTCGCTCTTATGTATTTATCTCTTTCTTGGCTAAGTTCTTGATGTGATTAAGTAGATATAGTTATGCTCTATGTTGTTGATGAATGAATGAACATTAGATCTGATATATGAGATGCTTAGTGTTTGATATATTGAATCTAACCTATATTTCTATGGATAAGTACTGAACCCTTCTTAGTATAGTATTCACTGCGATTCTTTGTGTCTTCTGCGAAGTATCTAAATGAATGTATGCTAAGAAATAACTGATGCTAAGTGCACTGTAAGCAAGATAATCACATATCTGTGTCCCGGCTAAGGTTGCAGACACCTGAGTCCTACAACCACCCTTGCCTCTACCTCGGGTGAGACTTCATCTGCTTCGCAGGTGTTGCCGAAAGGGCCGGTAGTTAGGGCTCTGTTGGTGCACTCTTGAGCGTTGAACCCTGGGTCTGCACCTGTGCCAACAAATGGTTTCGTTGCCGGGACCTGGAGCTGTGATTGTTGGGAACTGAAGAAGAAGAAGCATTGTGCAAAATAAGATATGTGCGTAGATCTGTTGCCCTAGTGTGCATTGTTTTGTTTGACCTATGAAGCTTTGTGCCAAGAAAAGAGGTCAGATTTGAAGAAAGAGAGGTCAGATCTGAAGAAAAGAAGTCAGATCTGCGAAGAAAAAGGTAAGATATGTAAGCTTTGTGCTCTGATAAAGGTAAGAATAGTTAAAAGTATTAGATATAGAAGCTTTGTGCTCTGCAGAAGTAAGATAAGTAAATTTTTTTGTTTCTAAAGCATGGATCTAGGTATGTTTGATAGATTATGTCATAGCTTCAAAACTAGGGCATTAATAGATGAAAGAAAGTTTGATATGAATAGATCTGATAAGTATAGTGATAGATATGTTATACCTATGCATCGAAAGAATGTCTAGACTAACAAGTGGATGCAGGTTCCTAGGAAACATTTTTTGCAAGTTAGCCACCATGATACTGGTGCATAGTACAAAAGGAGTTGGGGAACATCTAAATGAACAAGAGGATTAACCCTCTATTATAGTTGCAGACGATCGAGACATCTTGCTAAAGAATGCCCTGGGAGAAGACCTAGTTTCCTCTATTGTAAGGCTATGGACCATGAAGTATTGGATTACCCTAGAATGATTGCTAGGCTTGAGAAGTTGAATATGGAACAAGCAAACCTTGAGGGAGATCAAGAGGCCAAGATTATGGAAAAAACCCAGAAAGAATAAGAAAAGATATTGTTACAGATGAGAGATACCTTGAATGACCATCGACATGTTAGGCTATCATAGATCTTCAAAGAAAAGGAGCAAATCGAAGCAAGAATAGGGGACTTTGACATTGACTGTACTCTTGATGAAGAAACATAAGTGAACATTATGCCAGAAAGAACTTGGGAAGCTATAGGGAAGCCTGCCATGATCCCTTCCCTAGGAGGAACAAGTTTCTTCAAAGGAAAGCTAGTAAACCTATGTGGAACGATCGCCCAGATACCTATGACTGTCAATAGAACTTCGACAAAGGAAGACTTTGAGATCATTAAATTTGTTGAAGACAACGCCCCGTTTACCATGCTCATAGGAAAAACCTAGATTGATAGAGAACATGCCAGATGAAGAGAAGAAGAGAAAGTTTTGGAACAGAAGAAGCAAGAGTTAAAAGACTTTATGACCAGAAGGATCGCGCACTTGATTGAAGAACAGAAAAATAGATCACAAATATTTAATATTAGTACCTCTGATGTCGAAGCTAAGAGAACACTTGAGGATCCACAGAAGATCGAGTAACTTATTTTTTATACAGAAGAAGTATTATCAAGGAACCCTAAGAAAGATTTTCCACAACATGAAGTAACTAAGACCACAGAAGATAAACATCAAAATGGTAAAATCATTAATGAGATGAAACTCACTGGGAAGAAGGCTAGGAAGTTAAGAAAGAAAAGGGCTAATACTGTAAGATTACAAGAAGTTCGAGAGGACAGTTCGCAGTAAGAAGAATTGCAGAATTGGAGCTTCACCAAGATATCAGAACAACGACATAGAGTACTTCTCCACGACGAAGAAATATAGCCATTGGAATAAATATAACCATTTGACCGCCACTCCGAACGGATCAAAAAACAGTTATGGGTTACCACTAGACCGTTGGATAGCACCAGAACGGATAGAACGAAGTTAATGAAGGCTCCATGTCTGTTGTAAGCAGACCGTTGCTAAGATTGCCTACTTAACCTGACGCGCCATGCACCGAGAATACTTTTTGCTAACTGAGAATCTGAGCGCAAACCCTGAGATTTACTTACCCTGAGATCATTGCCTTACTATTCACTATCATCTCTGAATTCCTTTTTCACCCGAGCCATCTGACCCAAGTTTGTATGTCGAACGATCTCAGTGCTGCTAAGAAAATTGTTGAAGAAGTTCTAATTGATTTAATGGCTGAGAGAGTCATGTCAGAACACAGAATGTCTACAGGCGTACAGGCATCGTCCTCGGGCATACTGCCAGCTTCCCCCTCCATTGCTCGAGCAGGACCATCCTGACCACCTTCGGAAAGATGATCTAAGCTAGGAAATGACTTCACCACTATGAAGATGATCCCAAGCATCTTGCCGAAATATATCCCACCACTAAGAAGACCAGTGAATCGAGACTCTATACCCAGAGACTTCGACTATGTTGTAGTCACTGCGTACCTCCCGAAAGGGGTGTGCACAGTTCATGCTGACCAAGAGAAGCTCACCTCGTTGAAATTCAGTGATTTTAACCTTGGATATCGCAAAGTATACAGTATGCTATCCCCACACAAGTATTTGACTATTACAAAAGGAAAGAACCCCAAGATTGTACCGCAGCAATGGACCCTAACCTTGCACAGTCAACCCTCCTCAATGTAATGAAGATTCCACATTTCGGGAGGCATCAGGAAGTAAATGCCTATGTTTGACTGTTGTTGTCCTGCTACCATGGAGGATACCTATGGTTGGATCGACACATCACCGTGGATCCGATTCTGATCAATCGAATCACTGGGCTAATCATGCAAGGCCCTGACCCGCGGGAATTTTACCCTGGAAAGACCGTAGATCGTGTCTTGCTCAACGAATAAAAGACACATATGGAGATCTAGAGAAAGGCAAGTGAGGTTAAAAGGTAGCCTCCATTGAGAATGCAGCAGTACACATTGGTTGCCATCTGATCACAGGCAAGTTAGTCCGAAAAAATAGACCTACACAGGTGACCGGATTTGTAGTTGACCTCACAGGGAAGTGTGTAGAGGGACTACAAATGAACTGGGCAAAATACCTTATAAATAAGCTAGAGCTTAACTGTAGACAAGCGCAGGACTAAGAGTATGAGTATCACTTTATCTAGTTTCTCATACTCATCGCCTTCATCACGTGGGAACTGCCCGAGGGAGCCACGTTTTTGGAGATCAAACCCTTCGAACCCCTGGCCGTGAAAATTTGTACACTGTGGTACTCCAACGACATGAACAAACAGTAGTAGTCCAATGCCATATTCCATGTGTACTACATTCAGTTGAGGAACGCCATTCAGTCTACACCACGCATTACACCCAACACTATTCATAGGTTTCGACCTTTGATGAAATTCAGCGCAGATCGTCACTTCACCTACATCACGGCGTGTGCAGATGAGCATAGACAACAACTCCAGTCATATTACAAGCTGATAGAAGATGACCTGGAGGAGATTTCCTAGGAATGGTCGGCAGACCTCCTTGTTGCAGCAGACCCCGTAGAGATGTCCGACATAGATAGCCCTGAAGCTATGTCGGATACACCAGGACCGCACAAGACTAAGAAGGATGTGGAAGTTCAATATATGCACAACACATCCACGAAGACTGCTTCGCTCTCACCTGTGAAGGGAGGTGATGATGAAGAACTAGGGGGGCACAGAAGTTGAACAGAGCAAAGGTGAGGTTACCCCACCTAGGGACGAGGCAGATCCCTCCAAGAAAAGGAAGATTACCCCACCGAGGCCCTCATCCAGAAAGAAAACTAAGGCCACCCGGACCATGCTTAAGACTACGCTTACCCCAGATGATTTTGACTTCTTAATTGTCGTGTTGAATGATGTCTCATTAGAGCTCGCAGAAAAGCAAGAAGCAAAACAGGAGGAACTATTCCGCCGGATCATGAGTGAATTCAAAGAAACGCAGGAGGCACTTCAGTCCAGCCAAGAAGATTTTGCAGCACCGTTAACAATGGAAAAATCAGGAACATGCGATGAGCCCACACAGTTACGCCAAATCATCGAGAAAGTCAAAGGTCACCTTCAACGAGCTCAAGAAGACATAGCAAAATCCACCCAGGCTTTGGTGCAAGCCCAGAATGCACATGAAGAGAAACGGAGAAAGGAAGAACAGGAGCAGCTTGACTTACAAGCAAAATGGGAGGAGGAAAAATCCCAATTATAGTAGAGCAAGGACCAGTTGCTAGCAGAGCAACTTGAAACACAATAAAGAGTTCACAAGGCATTGCGCTCTGTGACAATCATAGAAGTGAAGATGGAAGATCGTCTTCCATAGTAGGTGACCCAACTGGAAGCAGTAACACAGCAACTTCAACAGTGCATCACAGATCTGGATCTCCGCACTATGCTTGAGACACCCCAAGAGATAAGAGATCTAAGAGAAGCCACTGCTCGAAGTGCAGTCGACCGATTAAAAACTTTGGCTTCAAAATGTAGACAGCTAAGCACCAGAAGCACCCAAACCTATGAAATCCTCGCAGAGAATCCATAATTGCAGACATTAGAGGCACAGCTCCATGAAATAAAGCATCATGCAGATGTGCTACAAGCGTAGATGAAGTCCATGACCCCAGTCGAAAGAATGAAAAGGTTCACAGAGCAACGCACAGCCCAACAACAAGTACACATGCTACAAAGTAAAGTAATGGATGTCTCTCAACGACTGCAACCACTCCAAGAGAAGGCATTCCAACTATTCGCCAAACTTGAAAGCCAAGGAGCTGAACTCGAACAGGGTTCCATCACTACAGAACAATGCTTGGAAGGACCGCTCAATGACACAATAATCCAGGAATTTACTGAACAAGAGGTTGTCGCACTGCAGTAGGTCGAAGTCGCTCGAGCCAAGCTCGAGGTGTTCGAAGCGGAATTGGTAAGACCTGAGTGACTCGGGATGAGTCACTAGTGAGTGTTGGGGGCCTGTTGGCCCTTGACCAAGTTTAAGAGTACTTGGTTATACTTGACCACTTTTGGGGACTGTGATAGCTTGCCAAAGATGGAGCGCAACGTGAAGCGGAAATTAAGGAAGCAAGACCTATTTTTGGGTCCATTTTAGGGTTTTGGGTTGATGTAACGGGAAAGGGATGTCGGCCTGTGGGTTTAAGCATTCTTTCAACCAACTATTACAAACAAACAAACAAATTTGAACTGTCATTACTAGACTAACATTTAAAAACTTAAACAAATCTAAATCTTACAGAGATATCCCTTTCTGAAGCTGGCAGGGCTAGATCCCAACATCAAAAGTGGTTTTGATAGTTACCTCTGTCAATTTCTTCTACCCTTCGACAACCTATGGAAATTACAAAGTGATAATTGGATCGAAGCCATCAAATTTATTGACCTCAACTCAAGGAAGACAGGGATAACGATGAAAGGGGTTGGAATGAAAGGTCATAGTATGGGAGGAGTCAACACCATCTACTTGGGAGGGTTGTTTAGAGAAGGGGGGGTCTTTGGATCAGTTCAGAAATGGTTGGAGAGTGGTAGTGAGAGTGTCAATTTTTCCCTCTAATTGGTCAAATTGGGCGTCAACTTTGGAAAATTTGTCGTCAACTCTAGAAAATTCGGATCGGACTTGATCCTCAAGACGCTCAAATTGGGCCTTGCTCTGTCTTATTTCAACCTATAGGTCTTGGGTGTGAGTGTTGGCTCTGTGGAAAGTAGGGGTTCTGTGAATTGGGAGTGGGTCCATTGAAAAAAAAATGGATAGGTGATATATATCACTGCGATTAGGGAGACAAGGGAAATCCAAGGGGATAAGTGTCAAATAAGGGTGTCGAGAAGGGGGCGTACAACCACAGAAAAAGAAGGGAGATAAGTGATAAGTACCACAACGATCAGGGAGAAAAGGGGAATCCAATGGGATAGGTCACAAATAAGGGTTTTGGGAAGGGGGTCAGGTCCATGGGAGAAAAAGGATTAAAAATGATAGGTGATCATGGTGAAGAGAGGAATCCAATGGGATAGGTCTCGAATAAGGGTGTCGGTGGGACCACTATACATTTTTTTTACTTCTGTAGAGTTATACTTCAACCTGAAGAATAATGCAGTGGCGAATGGCCAAAATTGTTAACAGGAAAAATTATGTAGGAATTTCACAATCATAATGCAGGAGGCAAGGTTGTGAGACAAGAGATCTTGTTTGTTCCTTTTTTGTCCTATTTCTTTCCCCAAGGGTTAGGGTTTACATGGTGCCTAGATACAATGGTTTTCCTTGTGTTATAGCTCTCTGATATACATGCGTGGTCGAACAATAGTACTCAACCCAATATCTCAGGGCACCAACTAAGGAGGCTCGGTTGTACCCTTAGTTGTACTACCTAATTACCCAGGTACTAGACAGTATATTCCCGAGTGTTGTTCTTGATGTCACTATAGCAGTCAGGAGGACGATCAAATGATACAGGGATGGTTTCAAGAAACTTAGGGGGCTCTCACTATACCTATCAGTACATGGGAGTACTAATTGAGGGGTACCAAAAGGGGTTACAGAGGGCTACCAACAGGGGTTACAGAGGTTTCTAACAAGGTGAAATGTTTGTTTATAGAAAACCCCATGAAAGCATCTGTATTTCCTATGTGCATTCTTCCCCACTGATCCAAAAAGGATCTAAAGAAGGCTAAGAACAACTCAGAACTCATAAAGGCAGCTCAGGACGGTCAGAATGGCCTCAGCAGATAAAGAAAGGGAAAAAAATCAAAATTCCCAAACTCAGTGAAAATGACATTATCGCAAATAGTGTGTCGCAAGATTTCTAACAGTGTAAACGACTCATCAAACGGAGTTACGGATTGAAATATATTCACAGTCAAAGTTTGGTCAACCTAGCCGAGTTAGCACAAGATGACTCATCATCCGTACTACTGAATTCATCATTCATACAACACACGTGGAAGGAGTAGAAGGCAACATGTGTCATGATGATGTCATCATGGTGGCATGGTAGCACCAGAGGCTGCCACATGTCACCCATTTTTGGCACTTTTAGACCGATCTGTGGACCAATAGGATCATGCCACATGGTAGTCTGTACAGTGATGTGGCATGATGACATGGTGGTGACATGGCAGAGGATGATGTGTCTGAATGGGAGGCTTCCATGTGGCAGGTGGCAAAAGCGCAATGACATCCTGAAACCAAATTTTGATAAAAAAATTAAAGATTGGCAGGTCCACCAATTCTGGCTGACCACGTCAAATCTGGTCGCATTTTATTCATTGGGATTACGGATAGCATCATCGCTAAAGTTGGCAGAGAAACATATATATATATATATATATTACAAACAAACCCAAGCCAAAAGGGGGAGGCCCATGGGTTTGACCTCAGGACCTCCTCCCCACTATATGCCTTAACTTTCACGCCCAAACCAACGGGCCAACAACCATGCTTTGTAATCATCGCCATAGAATTTACTTAAATGTTGAATCCTCCAAGCCCTGGGGAGGAGGCGCACGTGTGGTATGGCCTTGGGTATGCATTTCAATGCAACACAGTCATTAATTGACGGTTGTAGAGGGGCACGAAAATCGAGACAAAATTCTTCTTGGGCCTGGGAGTGCCAGAGTCAGATCGAGGTGTGGAGACAGTCATTTTTGGGTAATTTGACGCCACAAATTCAATGGTGTTGTCTATTTTATGATCTAAGCATTATTTTTGCAGCTTGATTTCGGAATGATTCATACTTATGTATTTTGCCAAATTCTTTTACTGAGTTAATGAAAAATCCTACCCATTTGAAAGCAGGACCCGGAGACATAGTCCACCAAGGAAAAAATTCATTATCAAGTTTTTTTTTCATATTTGATGCTTATGTCTCTTCATTATTGATATTTTCCTTCTTTAATGGTGCAAGTTAGCTTATACTCATATAATGCAATTCTTTATAAGTCACTCGATAAAAAGATCCTGGATCATGTTGGTATCAGAGTAGTCGTCTTTGACTTGAATTGTTGAGTGTGAATGCTTACTATGGCCAAGCATAAGCAGGGTGAAGAAAATCTTAATACGTTTAATCCTAAATTTGGTCGTGCATCTCGAAGGAAGAAAATGGCAGAAGAAGACAAGTGTGATGAACAGGAGAAAAACTTTTATATGGTCTTTTATCGCATGTAAGAAATGGTCAAATGAATGTATGAATATTACGAGAAGACGATGAAGAAGAAAGTAAATAAAAAGGAAGCACATGTTGATGATGATGTTGTTAGAATATAATAGATGTGCTCGTTTAACCGTAGACAATATCACTATTTTCACCCAACCATAGGCCGAAGCCACCCACGAGCACCTTAACCTTGACAGAGAATCATTCTGGAAGCAAACCCTAGGCTATATAGCCAAACAACATAGCGCACCTCTCTCCAAGGATAGTGCACCAAGCAAGAATAGCAGAAACTGATCAGAAAGTCCAAACC
The DNA here is from genome assembly GCA_000966675.3 of Picea glauca. Taxonomy (NCBI): domain Eukaryota; kingdom Viridiplantae; phylum Streptophyta; class Pinopsida; order Pinales; family Pinaceae; genus Picea; species Picea glauca. The sequence continues at coordinate 337,814 of JZKD02S1844721.1, forward strand.
CAGAGAAGACCGAAACTATACACTGGCGGCAGCAGCTTCTCCAGAACTTGTGCACAAAACTGCCCAACTACAGTGCGCACAAGTGTGATACTGTAGTTCTGAGAATGTCTTCCAAAATGAAGACTGGCCTCTTGTATTTATACTAAAACTGGCAAACTTCCTGGGCCGACTTCTCATTCTGGGTGCCTATTTACTTAGTATATAATATTTCCTTTAGCCGAATTCTTCTCTTGGAGGCTAATAACCTAATACAAATTATCCTCTTGAGCCGACTTGTCTTCTAGGGTTATTAGACAACTAATTAGGGTTTATTCTTTCTTCCTGGAATATTCTATTCTCGCCAGGCTTACACGTGGAGGTAAATACCTCCCGCAGCTACCATAATATCAACATATGCTTCGGTAAACCAAGGGGTTGGAAGAGATCCTCCTGAGCCTCCATATTCATCGTCAAGTTCTAGTTCTTCTTCCTCTGAGAATTCTCATCATTCTCATCATTCTAGCGATAAAGCCTCTTTTAATAAACCATTATTAAAGCTTGATGTAAAAAAAAATTTACCTACGTTTAATGGAGATGCTAATCCTAAAAACCTAGATAATTGTATCCAACTGGTTGAAGTATATTGTAGTTTTTAGCATATTAATGAAGAGGAAGTTAAATTACAACTGGCTTCTCTTCAATTGGAAGGCACTGCTCTTGTATGGTGGGAGAGAAAGATTCAAGACAGAAGTAAGTGCGGTAATATTATTTCCTCATGGTCGTAATTTAAATCAGTGATAAGGAAGCAATTTTATCCATTAGGGTATTTACATAAAGCAATGATGGAATGGAAAAATTTAAGGAAAAGCAAAGTTCAAACTGTACAAATTTTCACAGAAGAATTTAGGAAGAAATCTCTTGCATTAAACATTCCTTTGGATTATTATGAAATGTTAATGAATTATATTGGCACACTTCACAGTTATATTCGTCATACTTTGCTCTTGTTTAACCCCACTAGTCTTGACGAAGTTTGTGTGCAAGCCACTCACCTTGAGAATAGGGGAAATCATGTTCAAGAACATCCCACGAAGAAACATTCCAATCTCCCACATAAACCTTTCAAGAAGTTTAAAAGTAAGGACAAGAAGATTGCCACAGTGATGAGAGAAGGAGGAAATCCATCTTGCACTCACTGCAAGAAAAGCGGTCACGATGAAGAACACTATTGGAAACTGCATCTAGAGAAGAAACCAAAATAGTTCAGTGGGAAGGGGAAGACAAAAACCGTTGCTACAGTGCAACAAGATATTGGTTCTGATTCAGGAGATGAAGGAAATATCACAATGGTTGGAGTACAAGGTAAAGATTCCCTTCATGCTAGTTCAAGTTCCAATAATGAATCTCATGATGATGAATGAAAAAGGAATGAATAATTTCACATAAGAGTTGTATCTAAACACACTAAGATAGATACATTATTTGATCTGGGTTACCAAGTAAACTTAATATCTGAAACACTTGTCAAGAAGATGGGTCTTCAAACGAAACCACATATGAAGCCTTATCCTCTTGGTTGGGTATGTGATAAAGCAAAACTTAATGTCACCAAACAATGTAGGGTCAGATTTGTTATTGCTTCAAAGTTGATTGATGAAGTGGATTTGGATGTTGTAGCACTTGATATATGTGGCATAGTGTTGGGAAGTCCTTATATTTATGATAGAAAAGCAGTCTTCTTTCGTCATGAGAAAAAATACCACCTTACTAAGGGGGGGAGTGGAATATATTGTTAAAGCTCATAGCATGAGGGTAAATACAACACTTGTTAATGTAGGGAAATTGAAAAGACTCATAAACAATAATAAGAGATATGTACTCATGGTCGTAAGGAAGAAAGATGTTGGGACATCCGACGCTTTCCAAGGATGTGATCCATCTCATAAAAAGGAATCAATTGATATTGTTTCTAAGTATGATGATATTTTTTAGGAACTAGATGGATTACCTCCTAAGAGGGAAATCCAACATGAGATGCATCTTCAGTGGGATTCTCCTTTCCCTAATGTGAGCATGTACATGGTGTCAGTTGTGGAGATGACAGAGATCAAGAAGCAGGTACAGGGCTTCTTGGATCAAGGGGTCATCAAGCCTAGTTCATCTCCTTGTGCTTCTTTGATCGTGATGGTGCCAAAGAAAGATGGCACATGGTGAATGTGTGTCAATTACCGAGCCTTAAATAAAATGACGGTGAAAAATAGATACCTTCTTCCTCGTATAGATGATTTACTTGATCAGTTGAAGAATGTTTTTTATTTCACTAAGTTGGATTTGCATAGTGGATACCATCAAATCATGGTTGCAAAACGGGATGCATGGAAAACTGCCTTTAAAACCAAACAAGGATTGTTTGAGTGGTTAGTTATGTCGTTTGGGCTTTGTAATTCTCCTACAACTTTCATGTGTGTGATGAATGATGTATTCATACCTTTCCTATATGAATTTGTGATTGTGTATTTAGACGACATTCTCTTTTTTTCGAGACTTGGGATGAACATGTGAGGCATGTAAAGAAAGTATTAGATACTTTTCAAAGGGAAAAGTTGTATGTAAAATTTCTAAATGTGAATTTGGCAATATTGCACTTGTGTAATTAGGTCATATTGTAGGAGGAGGACAATTAAAAATTGACCCTTCCAAAATTTATGTAATTGTAAATTGGCCTGAGCCCAAAAGTGTAACCGAAGTCTGAAGCTTCTTGGGTGCAGTCCAATATTGGAGGAGGTTCATTTCAAAATTTTCTTTTATAGAAACTCCTTTGCATGCCTTAACCAATGTGAAGAACACTTTTCAGTGGGAAGGAAAGAAACAAAAATATTTTGACACTTTGAAGGAGAAGATCAATACCACACCAATATTATCACTATCGAATCTTCAACAACCTTTTGAGATCGAGACAGATGCCAGCGGATACGCCATGGGTGCAGTATTGATGAAATATTGTAAGCCTATATGTTACCACTCTGAAACTTTTAACCAAGTTGTTGTTAACTATCCTACATATGATAAAGAGTTGTATTCATTACTCCAAAGCATAAAGAAATGGAAGCACTACTTGTTAGGGAAGGAAACAAGCATACATATAGATCACCAGCCCTTACAGTGTCTTCAAGCATAGACTAAAATGCAACAATCTTGACACTACAGATGGATGGGTTTTCTACAACAATTTCATTTGGTAATCAAGTACAAAAAGGGTACAAGTAACAAGGTAGTCGATATGCTTTCTAGACCTCCTATTGTTGCTTCTATTATTTTTAAGAATACTTCTTTATATCATGATAGCTATGTAGAACAATATGCCATCGATGAATATTTTAAAGAAGTATATGAGAAGCTAACCCATGGTGCACAGGTAAAGAACTATTGTCTGTAGGGAAAACTACCCTGCCATATTGGAAAGTTATGTATTTGTACAAGTGAACGAGTCCATGTAATACGAGAAGCTCACACTTCTCTTGTGTCTTGACATTTTGAGGTAGGAAAACTATGGCTCATTTGCAGATGTTTTGTTACTAGCCTCAAATGAAAGCAATTGTAACTAAATATGTAAAGGGGTGTGTGATGTGTTCTACTTGTAAGCCCACTAATAGAAAACTAGGGCTATACTCACCACTTCTTGTTCCATCCCATCCATGGGAAAGTATCTCCATGTATTTTGTAGGGAGGTTTACCATTGACCAAAGGGGGGCATGAATATTTGTATGTTGTAGTGGATAGGTTCAGCAAGATGTGTATCTTGATGCCATGTAAAAAGAAGATCATTGTTGAGCAGATTGCTAATCTCTTCTTTCAGTATGTTTGGGTTCATTTTGGGTTACCCATATCCATTGTCTCGGATCGAGATACTCAATTCCTTGGGGACTTTTGGACTAGATTGTGGAGAATGATGGACACCAAATCTAAGAGGAGCACTACTTTCCATCCATAGACTAACAGACAAAAAGAGGTGGTAAACATAACAGTGGTACTTTTCCTTCGAGGCTACTGTAGAAATCATCCCAAGTTATGGGATGAACAGATACCCTATGTACAACATGCTTACAATCTATCTTTACATTCCTCCACTCAGAGTTCACCTTTTGAGACATGTTTTGGGTACCTACCCAAGGTTCCTTTGGACTTGATGTATGGGAGATATTATGATGTGAATGAAGAACGAACAGAGGACAGAGCTCATAAGTTCATCTAGAGGATCCAGCAGGTGCACTAGGAAATCAGGGAACAGTTGGAGAAAATTCAAGCACAGTATAAAGCTCGGCATGACAAGCACAGGGTTGATCATCAGTTCCAGGTTGGAGACCAAGTATGGATTCACGTCAACAAGGAGAGATTGAAAGGTGAAGGCAATAAACACAATCTCATTCATTATGGACCCTTCACTATCTTAGATAAAAGTGGTACCAATGATTTTCGTCTAGATATTCCACCTTATATGCAGATTTACTCAATTGTAAACGTAGAAAACTTGAAACTTTTTGAGCCTCCCATGATCATGGATCAGGATGAGGAAGTTTCAATACCTTCGGTTGATGAGTTTTCACCTGTTTACTTGGATGAGTTACAAGAAGATATCATCTTAGACATAAGGATGAGGACTTCACGCAGGGGTGATGTTGATTATCTTCGAGTAGACTTAAAGGGCACACATTCAAGCAAGTAAAAGTGGATTGACAAGGAAAAAGTGAGGGGACTCTTCCCTCACTTGTTTATTGATGAAATCTTTTGGTGGTCCAAAAATATCTCAGTGGGAAGGTGTGATCCAAAAAAAATCCAGAGAAGGCTAAGAACAACTCATAACTCACAGAGGCAGCTCAGGATGCTCATAATGGCCTCAAAACTCAGTGGAAATGGAATTATCGTGAAGCGCACATCGCAATATTTCTAACAATGCAAACGACTTGTCAAACGGAGTTACGGATTGAAATATATTCACGGTCAAAGTTTGGTCAACCTAACCCAGTCAGCAGTGGATGAGTCAACATCTGTACAGATGACGTCAAAATCCGTAAAAATAACATAAGCATCCATCCAGCACACGTGTTAGGAGAAGAAGGTGACAAGTATCATGTTGACGTCAGCATGGTGATGTGGTAACACCAGAGGCTACCATGTGTCACCCAGTTTTGGCACTTTCAGACCGATCCGTGGACCAATAGGATCATKCCATGTGGCAGTCTATATAGTGATGTTGCATGATGACATGGTGTGATGACGTGGTGTTGACATGGTAGAGAACAATGTGGCCAAATGGGAGGCTACCACATGGCAGGCGGCAAAAGCACAATGACAGCCTGAAACCAAATTTTGAAAAACAATTTAAAGATTGGCAGATCCACCAAATCTGGCTGCATTTTAGTCGTTGGGATTCTGGATAGCGTCGTCGCTAAAGTTGGTGGAGAAACATATTATAAATATATATATATATTACAAACAAACCCAAGCCAAAAGGGGGAGGCCCACGGGTTTGACCTAGGGAGCTCCTCCCCACTATACGCCTTAACTTTCACGCCCAAACCAATGGGCCAATGGCCATGCTTTGTAATAATCACCATAGAATTTACTTAAATGTTGAATCTGCTAAGCCCTGGGGAGGAGGCGCACATGCGGTACGGCCTTGGGCATGCATTTCAATGCAGCATAGTCATTAATTGCAAGTTTCAAAGGGGCACAAAAACCGAGATGAATTTATTCTTAGGCCTGGGAGTGCCAGAGTCGGATTGAGGTATGGAGATAGTCAGTTTTGGGTAATTCGATGCCACGAATTCAGTGGTTTTGTTTTTTTCTGATCTAAGCATTATTTTTGTAGCTTGATTTCAGAATGAGGTATACTTATGTATTTTTCCAAATTCTTTTGCTGAGTTAATGAAAACGCCTACCCATTTGAGAGCAGGACCTGAAGACGTAGTCCACAAGGGACAAACTCCATTATCAAGTTTTGTGTTCAGATTTGATGCTTATGCCTCTTCATTATTGAGATTTTCCTTCTTTAATGGTGCACTTTAGCTTATACTCATTTAATGCAATTCTTTATAAGTCACTCGATGAAAAGATCTTGGATCACCCATCGTAGTTATACCCATTGAGCGATAGATCTTTATGCTTTAAATATGTCGGCAGTACACGTCTCTACTCTAGGGGAAAAATCCCATAGTTTCTGCAGAGAAAAGTGTTATGATACCACTTGTTAGGTACCAGATCTATTATAATAGCATAAAATAAAAATATTGCATAAAATAATAGCTAAACAACAAAATGTAGAGAACCACAACACCAAAATAATACCTTTCTTGATAGGAAGCAATGTTCACTTGCCTCTTCGAGGGGAAAACCTCCAACAAAGTATCACTCTATTACAACAGTTATCAAGACAAAGCTTTCTTATGCCTCCTACTCTTATTTGTACTAATTCTATCTTCTAAAGAACATTCTAGAGGAAGACCTTTCTATATGGGGAAGCTTCTATTAGGTCTTCTTACATTGACTTGTTCATATTTATTAAATAGGAATTATTAACTATGTCACGCTTTATTACATGGAAAATATATTATTCTACCTACGTGAGGGGTTATGGAGGTTAGGTCCCTAACATATATGATACAGGTGAGATGATGGATCTGTCTAGGAAAGATAGATGATGGCTACTGAAGCTAAAAAGAAAGGAGAGAATGCCACTATAGTGACACTGAAACCCTATGATATGCCTTGATCGTCATGGAGATGTGTTATGCTATGTTATAACAAGTCATAGGGATGCATTATCAATAATATTATATACTTCTACGGTCTTCTTGTGCAAGAAATCCTTGGAAAATGATGGATTGCTCGATGGAATGTTTAGTAGGGAAGGGGATGCTTGAGCCTAGAGTGTGAGTGACTGCAAGGAAGATGCAACTTGAATGAATATGTATTGGAAGATTCATGTTACATTCTAGCTAGGATCATGAGTGCATTATATGCATTGGGTGTGTCCAAGAAAATATTGAGTTGAGTCTTGTATGTGGTAGCCATATGGAGAAAATACATATTCATACAAATAAGTATTGGGATCATTTGCATATTTAATATTGTGTTATGAATATATATGCTTCAATTATGAATGTGAAATTTCAATGAATGAAATAATTGATGCTTAAAATGGATATGACATGCATGTTTTTCATTTGTTGATTATTTTAGGCATGCACTGGAATGCTAAAGGTCTTGGAGGTGTTCCAAGATAGTAAATAAATGATTGGACATTATTTTATAAGATACCAAAAATAAGACAAAGTGGCCATGAAGAGAATGACATTGTAGGTGCAATCAGAGAATGAACACATGGAACCTTTCTAAAAAGAAAAGAATATTGAGGATGATGTTATTCTAATGGGAAAGGGAATGTAATATCCCATTATCAACCCTTTGAACTTGATCTTATTTATATTGTAATTATGTTTTTCATTACTATGATTTGCTTCATGTTGTGAGGTAGACTTACCATGGTGATTTTAAAGACATCTAAATGTGATCATTTTGAATTTAATGAAGGGTTCCAAGGCTTATTGGTGGGAGAAAACATCGATGGGTCTATGAGTCCACCAGAGGGGAAAGGTAACGGGGTCTAAGGATGAAATTGACCTATGTCTCGTGGTTACTACTGTATTCTATCTACAACATCTTTCATGTGATTGTTGTATTAACATTTTATCTTAATATTTATAATATTACAATTCTGAGCCCAGTGAAATGATTGATTCCTTTAAGTAATTATTTCCTATCCTTAAATACCTACCTCCTATATTGAAGCAACTAATTCCTATATTCATGCAATCAAGGAGAGATCAACTAGGACTATCATCCCTATCATTAAGGAAGTGGAAGAGTTGGATTAGGACTCTTCCTTTCCCTCTCCTTCATTCATGCAAAAAAGAGAATTCGAATTAGAAAGAGAAGGTTGAGAAAAAAAAATGATTTCTTGAGGAGAGAATAGAGTTCTTGATGAAAAAAAGAGCAGCCCAACTATCATAGGATCCATTGAGAGATGAACGAGGCACTATCATGTGGAATTAGACAACAAGATTGAGTAGGGAAGTACTTTCTTCAACCTCTACACTTTTGTTGTCTTTCTGGGTTGGTTCAGAAGCCTTTGGTAAAGAGAAGAGAAATTTTGGATCTTTGAAAACTCTTCTTCACACTGGTGGTCTCATAACCCAACATAGGGGTGGAATCCTTAAATAATTTTCCTATGGTTGGGAGGAAAATGGTTTACCCACAATTAATTGCCTTGGAGCTCATTTTATGAAAGATAAATGTATTATTCTTTCTTTTGATTAAGATCTCAATCATGATGAACTGTGCATGTATGTTAGCATTATTTATTTTAAATTCATGCCATGAAAATTATGTAGATATCATTAATTTAAAGGCTATTGTTATAATTGATTAAATTTCAAAATGTGTATGATAATGCATTGATAAACCTCATGCATGCGAACTATTTGTAGAATAAATTAAAAATCAATTTCATATTTTAGTGCAACGATGTCATATGAAGTCAAATAAAGACCAAATTTGGAGTGGATTTAGCGAGTACATATCCCCACATTCTCAACTCACCAAAATCAGCTTCAAATTTGCTTGTATGACCCCTAAAAACGCAAAATGGTTGTAGGGGAAATTATTCTATAATTTGTCCATACATTGTCCGTTGGTGGTCAAATTTTAACAGAAGGTATCTAATATCAATATCTACATGCTCACCAAAAATCAACTTCAAATTTTCCAGTATGACTCCTAAAAACACAAAAACGATGTAGATGAAATTGTATTATCACTTGTCCATATGGTATCTATTGAATTTAAAATTTAACAAAAAGGAGTCAATATCAATATCTACATGCTCACCAAAATTTATCTTTAGATTTACCTATATGGCCTCTAAAAAGACAAAATGGTTGTGAATGAAATTCTACTACAACTTTGTCATACGATGTTCATTGGCATTCAAATTTTAACAGAAAATAGATAACCTCAATATCGACATGCTCACCAAATTTCAGAGTTTGCTTCATCTATTTCATTCCTCGAAAGGTGAAATTACAGTCATGTCAAGAAGGGCTACTCAAAACCCCCATGCCCTAGACAATTCGTATTTTTTGTATATGAAAAGTTTTGGCATTTGATGTGAATGTTTTTAAGGAATTAAATGAGATGTTTTTTTTATTGGTGTGAACAATGTACTCTTACATTAGCCTCTTGAAATAAGGAGGAGGCTAGATTCCCCCATACCCTTCAATTATATGAAAGCTATGAGTAGATTATTGTGTAACTATTGTAAATGATTTTGAATATTATTATGAGGTATTTACCTCTATCGTATGATGGATTGTATCATGTTTTGGCATCAATATTGTGAGTTCTTATTCTATATGGATTTATTCCATTTTGTATAACCATGTATTAGTGAATAATGAAGCAAGAGACCTACATATTGAATAATAATTAGGCAAGAAGCTTGCACATTAAAAAAAATAATTTCATTATGTTTAATATGGCCTCGATGATCATGGTATCACACTTATAATCAAGGGAGAAGGTTTTATATGCATAATCTTAATAACCTTAACACTAAACTGTAGGATTGTCCTCTTTTGGAGAGAACAAGACCTCCCTCTAAGAGATTCTAGGGAATCAATGAGTTTAGATGATTAAAAAACTTTTGAAATAGAATCAATATGTGAAGTAGATTCTTATGCTTATTGTAGTTGGTTGTGCTATCTATGCTTAAGTTTCACCATTTTGAAAAGGTATTATATGGAAAATTTTGAATTGCTAGTTCTAATTAAATTGACTTAAGCTTCCCCTTTTTCCTTTTTCCGTGGAGTTTATCCCCCGTATCATTTTCATCTAAGTTGAGTCTATGTGCAGTGATGTGATTGTATTAACAATATTGAGGGTGATTGCATTTACAATACAGGTGCACTGGCCTTTTGTGTCCATGCTCATCAGCCTTAAAACACAAGCATATATATACAAAGGCTCTCTAGCCTCAAAATTGCACACTTAATCCGATGTGCACCAAAAATTTGAGATGTGCGCATTCTTTATTTGATGCACAATCCTCACACAATCACCAAACTATGGGATGTGCTCGCAAAACTGAATCCAAGACTTGAAACCAACAGCTCACCAATTTGTAAATATAAATATATACATTTATATTTACATTTACAGTTGGGGTTCATCCTAGGGGTATTACATCCACGACATCAAGAATAGCCAACATTTCCTTTTCATCGATGGAATGACCCAATTGTCTTTCTGAAATTTGTTTTCTAGTAAAGGTCAAAGGCCTACCATTTTGCATGAGTACTGCCACAATTCCTTTGCCTCAAACATCACATTCTGGGACAAAAGTCTTTGTGAATTCGGGAAGTGTCGGGACAATATTTGTGCACATAGCCTCTTTCAAGGCATGAAAGTATTGATCAACTACTAGACTCGAAGTGAAAGAATTATTTTTAAGGAGAGCAGTGAGAGGTGCTGCAATTTTTCCATAATTTTGAACAGACTTGTGATAATAGCCTGTTAAACCCAAAAAACTCTGCAAACTCATAAGAGTTTTAGGGTGAGGTCAATCCTGCATAGCTTCAATTTTCTTAGGATCCACCTACACAACATCCTTGTCGACAACATGACCAAGGTACTCCACTTTCGAGGCTCTAAAGAAACATTTGGATTATTTGAGGAAAATTTGGTTTTGAGAGAGTAGATTGAGGACTTGATCCACATGGGCGATATGGGTTGGCCAAGTTTTACTATAGGGGATAATATCATTAAAGAAAACTAGGACAAAATGATGGAGAAAAGAATGAAAAACATGATTCATGAGACTTTGGAAAGTGGAGGGAGAATTACACAGGCCAAACGACATTACCAAGAACTCATAGTGACCCTCATATGTTTGAAATGCAGTCTTGGGAATGTCTTCCCCTTTCATATGTATATTGTGGTAACCATAACAGAGATCAAGTTTAGTAAAGTACTGAGCATCACTCAATTCATCCAATAGATCATCAATGACAGGAATGGGAATTTTTTCTTTGATGCTGAGTTTTTTAAGTGCTTGAAAGTTTGGACACATGCACCAAGTGCATTATTTATTGAGTACCATGACCACATGAGAATAATAGGGGTTGGTACTAGGATGGATAACACCCATGTCGAGCAATTCTTGAACAATTTTTTCAATTTCATTCTTCTGGGAAAAGGGATGACAATAAGACAAACATTGGGAGGAAGACTACATGGGACGATAGGAATGGAATGATCATGAACACCACAAGAAGGGGGAAGTCCATGGGGAGTTGAAAAAACATCTTGGTGTTTAGAGAGGATAGATTGGAGGTCAAGATGCACAGAGGGTGTCTCAATTGATTGAATGGAATGGAGTTGGGAAATAATTCCTGAATAACATTTTTTGAGGAGATTTTACATTCGATGGGAACTAATGATCTTCAGGGAACTTGTTGTAATGCCTTGCAACTTATATTGTTAACCCTCGTGTTGGAATTGCATGGTTAATTTATTAAAATCCATGAGAATGGGGCCCATAGTGTGTAACCATTCATCACTGAGCACAATTTCATAACCACCCATGTCGATAACAAAATCTGATATTTCAGGTGGCACTAACCAATTTGTAGGCACACATTTTCACAATGCCCACCACATTTCATGGAACCGTCATTGGCAATCATGATTTGAAAATTTTTGACAACACGAATATAGCAATTGATTTCCTGGTAAATGTGGTGGTGAATAAAATTATGGGTGTTTCACTGTCAACAAGGATGATGAATTTCATGTGCTTAATGTATCCAATTAGCTTCAGGGTCTGGGGAGCATAAAATGCAGTGAGGATATGCAGAGAAATCAATGGTTCAAATTCTTGTGGGTCAGCGGGCCGAGTAGTATCATCTCTGTGGGGTAGCTCTTCCATAAGGGAGACTTTAGCCTCCCCTTATGCAACATTCTTATAAATGGCCATAAAAATCTTATGTTCCTTACACTTGTGCCCAGGAAAATATTCCTCATCACAATTATAGCAAAGACCCTTGAGTTAGTGTTCAACCATCTCTTGCCGAGTTAATTTTTGGATATTCAGAAGGGTGGCATGAGGGGTAGGATTGGTAGGTCGAGGGCGAGGAAGAAATGAGGGTTTTTAGTTCTATGAAAAAACAACATGTTGTGCTTCTTTTCCACATTTAGTATCTTTCAACTAAGTCTAGGGGCGAGCCATGATGACCTGGGCTCAAATTTCATCATTTAGGCCACTGATAAAAACACTTCCTGAAGAAGGAATTTTTCATGCCATCTCTTCTGAAATCCAAGTTCCAAAAGGCGGTTATAAATTCCTCTACTGTGCCAGTCTATTTCAACTTGGTCAAATGACCTAAATAATGGGTGTCGGTGTCAAAGAGTTCATAAAGATCTGCAACAAACTGGGTCCAAGAAACATACCCCTGGCGTGCATTTTTACACCATTGCCAAAATTCAGAATCCAGATAGAGAACAACAAAATAAGTTTGGACAACTCATCAATAATTCCATGGAAAGAAAAATAATTCTCCATTAGGGTGACTCATGCTATGGGATCGAAGCCATCAAATTTATTGACCTCAACTAAGGGAAGACAGGGGTCATGATGAAAGGGGTTGGAATGAAAGGTCATAGTATGGGAGGAGTCAACACCATCTACTTGGGAGGGTTGTTCAAAGAAGGGGGGTCCTGGGATCAGTTCAGAAATGGTTGGAGAGTGGTAGTGAGAGTGTCAAGTTTGCCCTCTAATTGGTCAAAGCAGGCGTCAACTTTGGAAAATTTTTCATCAACTCTAGAAAATTTTGATCAGACTTGATCCTCAAGACACTCAAATTGGGCCTTGTTCTATCTTATTTTGACCTATAGGTCTTAGGTGCGAGTGTTGACTCTGTGGAAAGTGGGGGTTCTGGTAATGGAGAGTGGATCCACTGAAAAAAAATAGATAGGTGATATATATCACTACGATTAGGGCGACAAGGGAAATCCAAGGGGATATGTGTCAAATAAGGGTGTCGAGAAGGGGGGTAGGACCATGGAAAAAGAAGGATGATAATTGATGGGTACCACAATGATCAGGATGAAAAGTGGAATCCAATGGGATAGGTCACAAATAAGGGTGTCAGGAAGGGGGTCGGGTCCATGGGAAAAGGGCTTAAAAATTATAGGTATCATGGTGATCAGGTTGAAGAGAGGAATCCAATGGGATAGGTATCGAATAAGGGTGTTGGAGGGACCACTATACTTTTTTTAACTTATGCAAAGTTATACTCTGGCCTGAAGATTACTGCAGTGGCGAATGGCCCAAATTGTTAACAAGAAATATTATGTAGGAATTTCTCAACCATAATTCAGTACGCAAGGTTGTGAGACAATAGATCTTGTCTGTTCCTTTTTTGTTCTATTTTTTCCCCAAGGGTTAGGGTTTACAGGGTGCCTACATACAAGGGTTTTCCTTATGCTATAGCTCTATGATATACATGTGGGATCGAACAATAGTACTCAACCCAATATCTCAGGGTACCAACTAAGGAGGCTCGATTGTACCCTTAATTGTACTACCTGATTACGCAAGTACTAGAGAGTATATTCCCAAGTGTTTTTCTTGTTGTCACTATATAAGTCAGGAGGATGATCAAATTATATAGGGATGGTTTTAGGAAACTTAGGGGGCTCTCACTATACCTATCGGTACATGGGAGTACTACTTGAGGGGTGCCAAAAGGGGTTACAAAGGGGTACCAACAGGGGTTAGAGAGGTTTCCAACAAGGTGAAATGTTTGTTTCTAGACAACCCCATGAAACCATCTATATTTCCTGTGTGCATTCTTCCCCACCGTAGTTTTACCCATTGAGCGATAGATCTTTGTGCTTTAAATATGTCGGTAGTACACATCTATACTCTAGGGAAAAAATTCACATAGTTTCTGCAGAGGAAAGTGCTATGATACCACTTGTTAGGTACCAGATATATTATAATAGCATAAAATATAAATATTGCATAAAATAATAGCAAAACAACAAAATGTAGAGAACCACAACACCAAAATAATACCTTTCTTGATAGGAAGCAATGTTCACTTGCCTCTTCGAGAGGAAAACCTTGAACAAAGGAACACTCTATTGCAATAATTCTCAAGCCAAAGGTTTCTTATGCCTCCCTCTCTTATTTATACTAATTCTATCTTCTAAAGTACATTCTAGAGGAAGATCTTTCTAGAAGCGGAAGCTTCTATTAGGTCTTCTTACATTGACTTGTTCATATTTATTAAATAGGCATTATTAACTATGTCAGCCTTTATTACATGGAAAATATAGTATTCTACCTACGTGAGGGGTTATGGAGGTTAGGTCCCTAACATATATGATACAGGTGAGATGATGGATCTGTCTAGGAAAGATAGATGATGGTTATTGAAGCTTAAAAGAAGGGAGAGAATGCCACTATAGTGACACTGAAACCCTATGATATGCCTTGATCGTCACTGAGATGTGCTATGTTATGTTAGAACAAGTCATAGGGATGAATTATCAATAATACTATATATGTATACACTCTTCTTGTGCAAGAAATCCTTGGCAAATAATGGAATGTTTAGTAGAGAAGGGGATGCTTGAGCCTAGAGTGTGAGTGACTGCAAGGAAGATGCAACTTGAATGGATATGTATTGGAAGATTCATGTTACATGCTATCTAGGATCATGAGTGCATTATATACATTGGGGGTGTCCAAGAAAATATTGAGTTGAGTCTTGTATGTGGAAGCCATATGGAGAAAATACATATTCATACAAATAAGTATTTGGTTTATTTGCATATTTAATATTATGTTATGAATATATATGCTTCAATTATGAATGTGAAATTTCAATGAATGAAATAATTGATGCTTAAAATGGCTATGACATGCATGTTTTTCATTTGTTGATTATTTTAGGCATGCACTGGAATGCTAAAGGTCTTGGAGGTGTTCCAAGATAGTAAATAAATGATTTTAAATTATTTTATAAGATACCAAAAATGAGACAAAGTGGCCATGAAGAGAATGGCATTGTAGGTGCAATCAGAGAATGAACACATGGAACCTTGCTAAAAAGAAGAGAACATTGAGGACGATGTTATTCTAATGGGGAAGGGAATGTAATATCCCATTATCAACCCTTTGAACTTGATCTTGTTTATATTGTAATTATGTTTTTCATTACTATGATTTGCTTCATTTTGTGAGGTAGACTTACCATGGTGATTTTAAAGACATATAAACATGATCATTTTGAATTTAATGAAGGGTTCCAAGGCTTATTAGTGGGAGAAAACATTGATGGGTCTATGAGTCCACCAGAGGGGAAAGGTAATGGGGTCTAAGGAGGGAATTGACCTATGTATCGTGGTTACTACTATATTCTATCTACAACATATTTCATGTGATTGTTATATTCACATTTTATCTTAATATTTATAATATTACAATTCCGAGCCGAGTGAAATGATTGATTCCTTTAAGTAATTATTTCCTATCCTTAAATACCTACCTCCTATATTCAAGCAACTAATTCCTATATTCATGCAATCAAGAAGAGATCAACTAGGACTCTGATCCCTATCATTAAGGAAGTGGAAGAGTTGGATTAGGACTCTTGCTTTCCCTCTCCTTCATTCATGCAAAAAAGAGAATTTGAATTAGAAAGAGAAGGTTGAGAAAAAAGTGATTTATTGAGGAGAGAATAGAGTTCTTGATGAAAAAAAGAGTAGCCCAATTATCATAGGATCCGTGGAGAAATGAATGAGGCATTTTCATGTGGAAATAGACAACAATATTGAGTAGGGAAGTACTTTCTTCAACCTCTACACTTTTGTTGTCTTTTTGGGTTGGCTCGGAAGCCTTTGGTAAAAAGAAGGGAAATTTTGGATCTTTGAAAACTCTTCTTCACCCTGGTGGTCGCATAGCCCAACATAGGGGTGGAATCCATAAATAATTTTCCTATGGTTGGGAGGAAAATGGTTTACCCACAATCAATTGCATTGGAGCTCATTTTATGAAAGATAAATGTATTATTCTTTCTTTTGATTAAGATCTCAATCATGATGAAATGTGCATTAATGTTAGCATTATTTATTTTAAATTCATGTCATGAAATTATGTAGATATCATTAAGTTAATGGATATTGTTATAATTGATTAAATTGCAAAATTTGTATGATAATGCATTGATAAACCTCATGCATTCGAACTATTTGTAGAAATGCATTAAAAATCGATTTCATATTTTAGTGCAACGATGTCATATGAAGTCAAATAAAGACCAAATTTGGTGTGGATTTAGCCAATACATATCCCTGCATGCTCAACTCACCAAAATCAGCTTCACATTTTCTTGTAAGACTCCTAAAAACACAAAATGTTTGTAGGGGAAATTATTCTATAACTTGGCCATACAATGTCCATCGGTGTTCAAATTTTAACAAAAAGTATCGAATATCAATATCTACATGTGTTGGAATTATTAAGACAACTAAGAGGCGGGGGGTGAATCAGTTGTTACTGTGCTTAAACAATTTTATGGCTATTAAAATATTATTAGCCTTCTCCAAGTGATCATCAAGATTATGCAAGACATGAACAACAGAAATAACAAACATCAATCACACATATGATATACACAGAGACAAATATTTCACGAGGAAACCCATAAAGGGAGAAAACCTCTTCTTCTTTGAATGATAGGCAGTCTTTTAAGTTTTGTACATCATCTTTCTTTGAGCACCAACTCAAAATGAGGCTACAACCTCTTCTTTAACAAGCTGCAACTTGATGAGAGCACCAACTCTCTAGTTTCTCTAGCACCCACTAGAAGGAAGCACCAACTCCCTGAGTGTTCCAGCACCAACTGGATGGAAGCACCAACTTCTATTCACAAAATCACCAACCTGTATAATAGAGAACAATGGTTCTCCATTGCACCACCCTACCACCCTAGTTTTTTTGGCTGCAACTAGATGGAAGATACAACTCCTTGTGTTCAAGAACCCACTTGAAACTTTCAGGACAATAGTCCTCCCTAGCACCACACTACCACCCTGAGATATAAAAATTTACTCTTAAACAAGCGGTGCTCCTGAACGGAAGGTTCATATTTGTTCTTTCATGATCTGTGGATCAAATCTAACCTTCCTAAATCAACAGTTGTGATTTATTTCGTGATCCGGGCTTCGGGAGTTTCAAATATCAAACCTTGCTTTCTTCCATATGCCAATCTTCCGGAGTTGATGATATGTGGACACCTGTCCTTCTCAATCGACGGATCTACCTCCACTTCAGGAATTCAACCTTTGAACCAGATCAACAGTTATGTGGCTTCTTTCTCCATCAATGGTCGAGATCTCCTTTGGGTCTCCGGACTTCTGAAATCTCAAGTCTCAAACTTTACTTCCCCTTGAAGTATGCAGATTACTGCCACGTGTCCTCTTAGATCAGACGGTTGAGGTGTACTTCGAGTCTTTACTAGGAGTCCACAGGATTATGCCACATCTTTTCTGGATCAGATGGCCCAGATTTACTTCGGGCAATCTGGCGCTTGAGATCTTCTTTGGATGATCTGATGACTGAGATATACTTCAGATGATCCGACAGTCGAGAATTTATTTCGGCTTTTCGAGTCTCCGAGCTTCGGTAATTTCAAAACTCAAACTGACGCTCTGGATCAAATGGCCCAGATTCACTTTGGACAATCTGACGCTTGAGATCTTCTTCGGATGATCTGATGACTGAGATCTACTTTGGATGATCCAGTAGTCAAGAATGCATTTCGTCTCTCTGGCTCTCTGGGCTTCGGGTATTTCAAATCTCAACTAGAAATTCTTGAAGTGATTTCTCCGGAGCGTAACCTTCTCACATATTTAGACCCGAAACGAATGGCATTCATTGGATCAAGGTCTTAGATCAATGGCTCGATCTGTCTACGATGCAACTTTGCTTTGGATTAAATCCAATGGCTCTCCATCTTTTCTTATCCTATCCTTCCATTTAATTCGATCTGATGGTTGATGGATATTCGGGTGATCAAGATCTCAGATATCAGCCCTTGCTTATCCTGTCCTTCCACTTAAGGTGATCCAATGATCATTGCATTTTCTCCAGATCCGATGGTCCTTATTCATTTCAGATTTTCGGGCTTCGGGTAATTCAACTTTCAAGTTGCCAATTCTTCTAAAGTGAGATTCCTCGAATAGTAACCTCCTCGCAACTTTTGACATGAACCAAATGTTGTTCGCCAATCATGTTCTTAGATCAATGGATCGATCTATATTCAGTGTTTCTCTTCTAGATTATCATGTCCTTCCATTAATTCAATCTGACGATTGACGGAAACTCAAATGATTGAGATCTCATATCTTTCAGCTTATCCTGTCCTTCCACTCAAAAGTGATCCAACGACTATCGGGTATTCGAATTCTCAATGTCCCTGGTTTGTCCTATGGAGATTTTGATCTTGATCATGTTTATGTACTGCGCTTTCCCTTCTGAGCTTTGATCTCTGCATATTGTTCGCTTCTCCTCTTGAGCTTATGTTGTTCCTGTTTTCCATCGTCATTGATGTTCTTTCCATCAATGACAAGCACACTCTTCCCATAAAACATGCCAACAATATCCCCCTTTGGCATTGATGGAAAACCTGAAAGGCTACACTATTCTTCTTAGACCTCCCACTGTAGCATCCAAACCACACATTTTTCTCCCCCTTTGACATCAATGCCAAAGAAAAACAAGCTCTTCTTGAGTTGTTACAGTACTTTTCAGAGGTATCAGATATTGAACCAACACATACTCCCCCTGACAGGATAGACTCTCTTAGGTGATAGACGAGATGACACCCAGCTTCTGATGGAGATATTCAAATGGTGTCTTGGCTAGGGGTTTAGTAAAGATGTCTGCAATTTGTTCTATGGAAGGAATATAATTCAATTGAACGACTTTGTTTGTAACATGCTCTTTGAGAAAATGATACTTTATTGGTATATGCTTTGTCTTTGAATGGAGAATGGGATTATTCGAGATGCTAATGGCACTGGTGTTATCACGGTGAAGTGGAATGGGATCAGTATAAGTTACCTTCAAATCTACAAGAGTTTGTATCATCCATAATATCTTAGTGCAGCAAGTAGAAGCAACAATGTACTCTTCCTCTGTAGTTGATAATGAAATATATCCCTTCTTCTTACTAATACATGCTACTAATGAATCACCTAATAAGAATGCACCTCCATTGGTTCTCTTTCTCTTATCCAAACAATTTTCCCAATCAGCATCTGAATATGCAGTTAATTATAAATTCTAATTTCTAGGATACCAAAGACCATAAGTCATTATACCCTTCAAATATTTGAATATCCTCTTGACATTTTCTAAATGACTTTGTTTAGGAGTAGACTGATAATGACCTACCATTCCAACAGCTTGCATTATATCAGGACGAGATGTTGTGATGTACATAAGACTGTCTATCATTGATCGATATGTTCTTTGATCAACATCAGGTGAAATATCATCTTTACTGAGCTTGCAACCAACCACCATAGGTGTACTAATAGGAGAGGAATCTTCCATCTAAAACCTCTTTAATATCTCTTTCAAATATTGTTCTTAAGAGATAAATATCCCTGCAGAACTCTGATTGATTCGTAAACCAAGAAAATATGATAGTCTCCTATCATGGACATCTCAAACTCAGTATGCATTGAATTAGCAAACCACTGAACTGAAGGGTAATTAGTGGATCCAAAAATAATGTCATCTACATAAACCAAAAAAACTAATAAATCATCACCTTCGGACTTAATGTATAGATTACTACCAACAATACCTTTCTTGAACCCTTTGTCTTGTAGAAATTTGTCCAGCCTATGATACCATGCTCATGGTGCCTATTTTAGTCCATATAATGCCTTTTTCAACTTATAGACATAGTCAGGATTATATGTCAGTGAAAATCCTTCAAGTTGCTCCACATATACATCTTCTTCTAGATCTCCATTAAGAAATGCTAACTTAAGATCCATCTGATATACTTTAAATTTCTTATCACAGGCATAGGCAAGAAACATTCTGATGACTTCCAATCTTGCCATTGGTGCAAAGGTTTCATCAAAATCATGTCCTTCAACTTGTGCATACACCTTACAGACTATTAATCCCTAAATAGTGGCTCATTACCCCTTAATTGGGGCATATTACATTAGTAATGTTATTTTATTTATGTCGG
>JZKD02S1844721.1:358201-374408 GCA_000966675.3 Picea glauca
CCATGTGGCAGTCTATATAGTGATGTTGCATGATGACATGGTGTGATGACGTGGTGTTGACATGGTAGAGAACAATGTGGCCAAATGGGAGGCTACCACATGGCAGGCGGCAAAAGCACAATGACAGCCTGAAACCAAATTTTGAAAAACAATTTAAAGATTGGCAGATCCACCAAATCTGGCTGCATTTTAGTCGTTGGGATTCTGGATAGCGTCGTCGCTAAAGTTGGTGGAGAAACATATTATAAATATATATATATATTACAAACAAACCCAAGCCAAAAGGGGGAGGCCCACGGGTTTGACCTAGGGAGCTCCTCCCCACTATACGCCTTAACTTTCACGCCCAAACCAATGGGCCAATGGCCATGCTTTGTAATAATCACCATAGAATTTACTTAAATGTTGAATCTGCTAAGCCCTGGGGAGGAGGCGCACATGCGGTACGGCCTTGGGCATGCATTTCAATGCAGCATAGTCATTAATTGCAAGTTTCAAAGGGGCACAAAAACCGAGATGAATTTATTCTTAGGCCTGGGAGTGCCAGAGTCGGATTGAGGTATGGAGATAGTCAGTTTTGGGTAATTCGATGCCACGAATTCAGTGGTTTTGTTTTTTTCTGATCTAAGCATTATTTTTGTAGCTTGATTTCAGAATGAGGTATACTTATGTATTTTTCCAAATTCTTTTGCTGAGTTAATGAAAACGCCTACCCATTTGAGAGCAGGACCTGAAGACGTAGTCCACAAGGGACAAACTCCATTATCAAGTTTTGTGTTCAGATTTGATGCTTATGCCTCTTCATTATTGAGATTTTCCTTCTTTAATGGTGCACTTTAGCTTATACTCATTTAATGCAATTCTTTATAAGTCACTCGATGAAAAGATCTTGGATCACCCATCGTAGTTATACCCATTGAGCGATAGATCTTTATGCTTTAAATATGTCGGCAGTACACGTCTCTACTCTAGGGGAAAAATCCCATAGTTTCTGCAGAGAAAAGTGTTATGATACCACTTGTTAGGTACCAGATCTATTATAATAGCATAAAATAAAAATATTGCATAAAATAATAGCTAAACAACAAAATGTAGAGAACCACAACACCAAAATAATACCTTTCTTGATAGGAAGCAATGTTCACTTGCCTCTTCGAGGGGAAAACCTCCAACAAAGTATCACTCTATTACAACAGTTATCAAGACAAAGCTTTCTTATGCCTCCTACTCTTATTTGTACTAATTCTATCTTCTAAAGAACATTCTAGAGGAAGACCTTTCTATATGGGGAAGCTTCTATTAGGTCTTCTTACATTGACTTGTTCATATTTATTAAATAGGAATTATTAACTATGTCACGCTTTATTACATGGAAAATATATTATTCTACCTACGTGAGGGGTTATGGAGGTTAGGTCCCTAACATATATGATACAGGTGAGATGATGGATCTGTCTAGGAAAGATAGATGATGGCTACTGAAGCTAAAAAGAAAGGAGAGAATGCCACTATAGTGACACTGAAACCCTATGATATGCCTTGATCGTCATGGAGATGTGTTATGCTATGTTATAACAAGTCATAGGGATGCATTATCAATAATATTATATACTTCTACGGTCTTCTTGTGCAAGAAATCCTTGGAAAATGATGGATTGCTCGATGGAATGTTTAGTAGGGAAGGGGATGCTTGAGCCTAGAGTGTGAGTGACTGCAAGGAAGATGCAACTTGAATGAATATGTATTGGAAGATTCATGTTACATTCTAGCTAGGATCATGAGTGCATTATATGCATTGGGTGTGTCCAAGAAAATATTGAGTTGAGTCTTGTATGTGGTAGCCATATGGAGAAAATACATATTCATACAAATAAGTATTGGGATCATTTGCATATTTAATATTGTGTTATGAATATATATGCTTCAATTATGAATGTGAAATTTCAATGAATGAAATAATTGATGCTTAAAATGGATATGACATGCATGTTTTTCATTTGTTGATTATTTTAGGCATGCACTGGAATGCTAAAGGTCTTGGAGGTGTTCCAAGATAGTAAATAAATGATTGGACATTATTTTATAAGATACCAAAAATAAGACAAAGTGGCCATGAAGAGAATGACATTGTAGGTGCAATCAGAGAATGAACACATGGAACCTTTCTAAAAAGAAAAGAATATTGAGGATGATGTTATTCTAATGGGAAAGGGAATGTAATATCCCATTATCAACCCTTTGAACTTGATCTTATTTATATTGTAATTATGTTTTTCATTACTATGATTTGCTTCATGTTGTGAGGTAGACTTACCATGGTGATTTTAAAGACATCTAAATGTGATCATTTTGAATTTAATGAAGGGTTCCAAGGCTTATTGGTGGGAGAAAACATCGATGGGTCTATGAGTCCACCAGAGGGGAAAGGTAACGGGGTCTAAGGATGAAATTGACCTATGTCTCGTGGTTACTACTGTATTCTATCTACAACATCTTTCATGTGATTGTTGTATTAACATTTTATCTTAATATTTATAATATTACAATTCTGAGCCCAGTGAAATGATTGATTCCTTTAAGTAATTATTTCCTATCCTTAAATACCTACCTCCTATATTGAAGCAACTAATTCCTATATTCATGCAATCAAGGAGAGATCAACTAGGACTATCATCCCTATCATTAAGGAAGTGGAAGAGTTGGATTAGGACTCTTCCTTTCCCTCTCCTTCATTCATGCAAAAAAGAGAATTCGAATTAGAAAGAGAAGGTTGAGAAAAAAAAATGATTTCTTGAGGAGAGAATAGAGTTCTTGATGAAAAAAAGAGCAGCCCAACTATCATAGGATCCATTGAGAGATGAACGAGGCACTATCATGTGGAATTAGACAACAAGATTGAGTAGGGAAGTACTTTCTTCAACCTCTACACTTTTGTTGTCTTTCTGGGTTGGTTCAGAAGCCTTTGGTAAAGAGAAGAGAAATTTTGGATCTTTGAAAACTCTTCTTCACACTGGTGGTCTCATAACCCAACATAGGGGTGGAATCCTTAAATAATTTTCCTATGGTTGGGAGGAAAATGGTTTACCCACAATTAATTGCCTTGGAGCTCATTTTATGAAAGATAAATGTATTATTCTTTCTTTTGATTAAGATCTCAATCATGATGAACTGTGCATGTATGTTAGCATTATTTATTTTAAATTCATGCCATGAAAATTATGTAGATATCATTAATTTAAAGGCTATTGTTATAATTGATTAAATTTCAAAATGTGTATGATAATGCATTGATAAACCTCATGCATGCGAACTATTTGTAGAATAAATTAAAAATCAATTTCATATTTTAGTGCAACGATGTCATATGAAGTCAAATAAAGACCAAATTTGGAGTGGATTTAGCGAGTACATATCCCCACATTCTCAACTCACCAAAATCAGCTTCAAATTTGCTTGTATGACCCCTAAAAACGCAAAATGGTTGTAGGGGAAATTATTCTATAATTTGTCCATACATTGTCCGTTGGTGGTCAAATTTTAACAGAAGGTATCTAATATCAATATCTACATGCTCACCAAAAATCAACTTCAAATTTTCCAGTATGACTCCTAAAAACACAAAAACGATGTAGATGAAATTGTATTATCACTTGTCCATATGGTATCTATTGAATTTAAAATTTAACAAAAAGGAGTCAATATCAATATCTACATGCTCACCAAAATTTATCTTTAGATTTACCTATATGGCCTCTAAAAAGACAAAATGGTTGTGAATGAAATTCTACTACAACTTTGTCATACGATGTTCATTGGCATTCAAATTTTAACAGAAAATAGATAACCTCAATATCGACATGCTCACCAAATTTCAGAGTTTGCTTCATCTATTTCATTCCTCGAAAGGTGAAATTACAGTCATGTCAAGAAGGGCTACTCAAAACCCCCATGCCCTAGACAATTCGTATTTTTTGTATATGAAAAGTTTTGGCATTTGATGTGAATGTTTTTAAGGAATTAAATGAGATGTTTTTTTTATTGGTGTGAACAATGTACTCTTACATTAGCCTCTTGAAATAAGGAGGAGGCTAGATTCCCCCATACCCTTCAATTATATGAAAGCTATGAGTAGATTATTGTGTAACTATTGTAAATGATTTTGAATATTATTATGAGGTATTTACCTCTATCGTATGATGGATTGTATCATGTTTTGGCATCAATATTGTGAGTTCTTATTCTATATGGATTTATTCCATTTTGTATAACCATGTATTAGTGAATAATGAAGCAAGAGACCTACATATTGAATAATAATTAGGCAAGAAGCTTGCACATTAAAAAAAATAATTTCATTATGTTTAATATGGCCTCGATGATCATGGTATCACACTTATAATCAAGGGAGAAGGTTTTATATGCATAATCTTAATAACCTTAACACTAAACTGTAGGATTGTCCTCTTTTGGAGAGAACAAGACCTCCCTCTAAGAGATTCTAGGGAATCAATGAGTTTAGATGATTAAAAAACTTTTGAAATAGAATCAATATGTGAAGTAGATTCTTATGCTTATTGTAGTTGGTTGTGCTATCTATGCTTAAGTTTCACCATTTTGAAAAGGTATTATATGGAAAATTTTGAATTGCTAGTTCTAATTAAATTGACTTAAGCTTCCCCTTTTTCCTTTTTCCGTGGAGTTTATCCCCCGTATCATTTTCATCTAAGTTGAGTCTATGTGCAGTGATGTGATTGTATTAACAATATTGAGGGTGATTGCATTTACAATACAGGTGCACTGGCCTTTTGTGTCCATGCTCATCAGCCTTAAAACACAAGCATATATATACAAAGGCTCTCTAGCCTCAAAATTGCACACTTAATCCGATGTGCACCAAAAATTTGAGATGTGCGCATTCTTTATTTGATGCACAATCCTCACACAATCACCAAACTATGGGATGTGCTCGCAAAACTGAATCCAAGACTTGAAACCAACAGCTCACCAATTTGTAAATATAAATATATACATTTATATTTACATTTACAGTTGGGGTTCATCCTAGGGGTATTACATCCACGACATCAAGAATAGCCAACATTTCCTTTTCATCGATGGAATGACCCAATTGTCTTTCTGAAATTTGTTTTCTAGTAAAGGTCAAAGGCCTACCATTTTGCATGAGTACTGCCACAATTCCTTTGCCTCAAACATCACATTCTGGGACAAAAGTCTTTGTGAATTCGGGAAGTGTCGGGACAATATTTGTGCACATAGCCTCTTTCAAGGCATGAAAGTATTGATCAACTACTAGACTCGAAGTGAAAGAATTATTTTTAAGGAGAGCAGTGAGAGGTGCTGCAATTTTTCCATAATTTTGAACAGACTTGTGATAATAGCCTGTTAAACCCAAAAAACTCTGCAAACTCATAAGAGTTTTAGGGTGAGGTCAATCCTGCATAGCTTCAATTTTCTTAGGATCCACCTACACAACATCCTTGTCGACAACATGACCAAGGTACTCCACTTTCGAGGCTCTAAAGAAACATTTGGATTATTTGAGGAAAATTTGGTTTTGAGAGAGTAGATTGAGGACTTGATCCACATGGGCGATATGGGTTGGCCAAGTTTTACTATAGGGGATAATATCATTAAAGAAAACTAGGACAAAATGATGGAGAAAAGAATGAAAAACATGATTCATGAGACTTTGGAAAGTGGAGGGAGAATTACACAGGCCAAACGACATTACCAAGAACTCATAGTGACCCTCATATGTTTGAAATGCAGTCTTGGGAATGTCTTCCCCTTTCATATGTATATTGTGGTAACCATAACAGAGATCAAGTTTAGTAAAGTACTGAGCATCACTCAATTCATCCAATAGATCATCAATGACAGGAATGGGAATTTTTTCTTTGATGCTGAGTTTTTTAAGTGCTTGAAAGTTTGGACACATGCACCAAGTGCATTATTTATTGAGTACCATGACCACATGAGAATAATAGGGGTTGGTACTAGGATGGATAACACCCATGTCGAGCAATTCTTGAACAATTTTTTCAATTTCATTCTTCTGGGAAAAGGGATGACAATAAGACAAACATTGGGAGGAAGACTACATGGGACGATAGGAATGGAATGATCATGAACACCACAAGAAGGGGGAAGTCCATGGGGAGTTGAAAAAACATCTTGGTGTTTAGAGAGGATAGATTGGAGGTCAAGATGCACAGAGGGTGTCTCAATTGATTGAATGGAATGGAGTTGGGAAATAATTCCTGAATAACATTTTTTGAGGAGATTTTACATTCGATGGGAACTAATGATCTTCAGGGAACTTGTTGTAATGCCTTGCAACTTATATTGTTAACCCTCGTGTTGGAATTGCATGGTTAATTTATTAAAATCCATGAGAATGGGGCCCATAGTGTGTAACCATTCATCACTGAGCACAATTTCATAACCACCCATGTCGATAACAAAATCTGATATTTCAGGTGGCACTAACCAATTTGTAGGCACACATTTTCACAATGCCCACCACATTTCATGGAACCGTCATTGGCAATCATGATTTGAAAATTTTTGACAACACGAATATAGCAATTGATTTCCTGGTAAATGTGGTGGTGAATAAAATTATGGGTGTTTCACTGTCAACAAGGATGATGAATTTCATGTGCTTAATGTATCCAATTAGCTTCAGGGTCTGGGGAGCATAAAATGCAGTGAGGATATGCAGAGAAATCAATGGTTCAAATTCTTGTGGGTCAGCGGGCCGAGTAGTATCATCTCTGTGGGGTAGCTCTTCCATAAGGGAGACTTTAGCCTCCCCTTATGCAACATTCTTATAAATGGCCATAAAAATCTTATGTTCCTTACACTTGTGCCCAGGAAAATATTCCTCATCACAATTATAGCAAAGACCCTTGAGTTAGTGTTCAACCATCTCTTGCCGAGTTAATTTTTGGATATTCAGAAGGGTGGCATGAGGGGTAGGATTGGTAGGTCGAGGGCGAGGAAGAAATGAGGGTTTTTAGTTCTATGAAAAAACAACATGTTGTGCTTCTTTTCCACATTTAGTATCTTTCAACTAAGTCTAGGGGCGAGCCATGATGACCTGGGCTCAAATTTCATCATTTAGGCCACTGATAAAAACACTTCCTGAAGAAGGAATTTTTCATGCCATCTCTTCTGAAATCCAAGTTCCAAAAGGCGGTTATAAATTCCTCTACTGTGCCAGTCTATTTCAACTTGGTCAAATGACCTAAATAATGGGTGTCGGTGTCAAAGAGTTCATAAAGATCTGCAACAAACTGGGTCCAAGAAACATACCCCTGGCGTGCATTTTTACACCATTGCCAAAATTCAGAATCCAGATAGAGAACAACAAAATAAGTTTGGACAACTCATCAATAATTCCATGGAAAGAAAAATAATTCTCCATTAGGGTGACTCATGCTATGGGATCGAAGCCATCAAATTTATTGACCTCAACTAAGGGAAGACAGGGGTCATGATGAAAGGGGTTGGAATGAAAGGTCATAGTATGGGAGGAGTCAACACCATCTACTTGGGAGGGTTGTTCAAAGAAGGGGGGTCCTGGGATCAGTTCAGAAATGGTTGGAGAGTGGTAGTGAGAGTGTCAAGTTTGCCCTCTAATTGGTCAAAGCAGGCGTCAACTTTGGAAAATTTTTCATCAACTCTAGAAAATTTTGATCAGACTTGATCCTCAAGACACTCAAATTGGGCCTTGT
This sequence comes from Picea glauca, assembly GCA_000966675.3. Taxonomy (NCBI): domain Eukaryota; kingdom Viridiplantae; phylum Streptophyta; class Pinopsida; order Pinales; family Pinaceae; genus Picea; species Picea glauca. Next base: position 365,962 of record JZKD02S1844721.1, read on the forward strand.
TCTATCTTATTTTGACCTATAGGTCTTAGGTGCGAGTGTTGACTCTGTGGAAAGTGGGGGTTCTGGTAATGGAGAGTGGATCCACTGAAAAAAAATAGATAGGTGATATATATCACTACGATTAGGGCGACAAGGGAAATCCAAGGGGATATGTGTCAAATAAGGGTGTCGAGAAGGGGGGTAGGACCATGGAAAAAGAAGGATGATAATTGATGGGTACCACAATGATCAGGATGAAAAGTGGAATCCAATGGGATAGGTCACAAATAAGGGTGTCAGGAAGGGGGTCGGGTCCATGGGAAAAGGGCTTAAAAATTATAGGTATCATGGTGATCAGGTTGAAGAGAGGAATCCAATGGGATAGGTATCGAATAAGGGTGTTGGAGGGACCACTATACTTTTTTTAACTTATGCAAAGTTATACTCTGGCCTGAAGATTACTGCAGTGGCGAATGGCCCAAATTGTTAACAAGAAATATTATGTAGGAATTTCTCAACCATAATTCAGTACGCAAGGTTGTGAGACAATAGATCTTGTCTGTTCCTTTTTTGTTCTATTTTTTCCCCAAGGGTTAGGGTTTACAGGGTGCCTACATACAAGGGTTTTCCTTATGCTATAGCTCTATGATATACATGTGGGATCGAACAATAGTACTCAACCCAATATCTCAGGGTACCAACTAAGGAGGCTCGATTGTACCCTTAATTGTACTACCTGATTACGCAAGTACTAGAGAGTATATTCCCAAGTGTTTTTCTTGTTGTCACTATATAAGTCAGGAGGATGATCAAATTATATAGGGATGGTTTTAGGAAACTTAGGGGGCTCTCACTATACCTATCGGTACATGGGAGTACTACTTGAGGGGTGCCAAAAGGGGTTACAAAGGGGTACCAACAGGGGTTAGAGAGGTTTCCAACAAGGTGAAATGTTTGTTTCTAGACAACCCCATGAAACCATCTATATTTCCTGTGTGCATTCTTCCCCACCGTAGTTTTACCCATTGAGCGATAGATCTTTGTGCTTTAAATATGTCGGTAGTACACATCTATACTCTAGGGAAAAAATTCACATAGTTTCTGCAGAGGAAAGTGCTATGATACCACTTGTTAGGTACCAGATATATTATAATAGCATAAAATATAAATATTGCATAAAATAATAGCAAAACAACAAAATGTAGAGAACCACAACACCAAAATAATACCTTTCTTGATAGGAAGCAATGTTCACTTGCCTCTTCGAGAGGAAAACCTTGAACAAAGGAACACTCTATTGCAATAATTCTCAAGCCAAAGGTTTCTTATGCCTCCCTCTCTTATTTATACTAATTCTATCTTCTAAAGTACATTCTAGAGGAAGATCTTTCTAGAAGCGGAAGCTTCTATTAGGTCTTCTTACATTGACTTGTTCATATTTATTAAATAGGCATTATTAACTATGTCAGCCTTTATTACATGGAAAATATAGTATTCTACCTACGTGAGGGGTTATGGAGGTTAGGTCCCTAACATATATGATACAGGTGAGATGATGGATCTGTCTAGGAAAGATAGATGATGGTTATTGAAGCTTAAAAGAAGGGAGAGAATGCCACTATAGTGACACTGAAACCCTATGATATGCCTTGATCGTCACTGAGATGTGCTATGTTATGTTAGAACAAGTCATAGGGATGAATTATCAATAATACTATATATGTATACACTCTTCTTGTGCAAGAAATCCTTGGCAAATAATGGAATGTTTAGTAGAGAAGGGGATGCTTGAGCCTAGAGTGTGAGTGACTGCAAGGAAGATGCAACTTGAATGGATATGTATTGGAAGATTCATGTTACATGCTATCTAGGATCATGAGTGCATTATATACATTGGGGGTGTCCAAGAAAATATTGAGTTGAGTCTTGTATGTGGAAGCCATATGGAGAAAATACATATTCATACAAATAAGTATTTGGTTTATTTGCATATTTAATATTATGTTATGAATATATATGCTTCAATTATGAATGTGAAATTTCAATGAATGAAATAATTGATGCTTAAAATGGCTATGACATGCATGTTTTTCATTTGTTGATTATTTTAGGCATGCACTGGAATGCTAAAGGTCTTGGAGGTGTTCCAAGATAGTAAATAAATGATTTTAAATTATTTTATAAGATACCAAAAATGAGACAAAGTGGCCATGAAGAGAATGGCATTGTAGGTGCAATCAGAGAATGAACACATGGAACCTTGCTAAAAAGAAGAGAACATTGAGGACGATGTTATTCTAATGGGGAAGGGAATGTAATATCCCATTATCAACCCTTTGAACTTGATCTTGTTTATATTGTAATTATGTTTTTCATTACTATGATTTGCTTCATTTTGTGAGGTAGACTTACCATGGTGATTTTAAAGACATATAAACATGATCATTTTGAATTTAATGAAGGGTTCCAAGGCTTATTAGTGGGAGAAAACATTGATGGGTCTATGAGTCCACCAGAGGGGAAAGGTAATGGGGTCTAAGGAGGGAATTGACCTATGTATCGTGGTTACTACTATATTCTATCTACAACATATTTCATGTGATTGTTATATTCACATTTTATCTTAATATTTATAATATTACAATTCCGAGCCGAGTGAAATGATTGATTCCTTTAAGTAATTATTTCCTATCCTTAAATACCTACCTCCTATATTCAAGCAACTAATTCCTATATTCATGCAATCAAGAAGAGATCAACTAGGACTCTGATCCCTATCATTAAGGAAGTGGAAGAGTTGGATTAGGACTCTTGCTTTCCCTCTCCTTCATTCATGCAAAAAAGAGAATTTGAATTAGAAAGAGAAGGTTGAGAAAAAAGTGATTTATTGAGGAGAGAATAGAGTTCTTGATGAAAAAAAGAGTAGCCCAATTATCATAGGATCCGTGGAGAAATGAATGAGGCATTTTCATGTGGAAATAGACAACAATATTGAGTAGGGAAGTACTTTCTTCAACCTCTACACTTTTGTTGTCTTTTTGGGTTGGCTCGGAAGCCTTTGGTAAAAAGAAGGGAAATTTTGGATCTTTGAAAACTCTTCTTCACCCTGGTGGTCGCATAGCCCAACATAGGGGTGGAATCCATAAATAATTTTCCTATGGTTGGGAGGAAAATGGTTTACCCACAATCAATTGCATTGGAGCTCATTTTATGAAAGATAAATGTATTATTCTTTCTTTTGATTAAGATCTCAATCATGATGAAATGTGCATTAATGTTAGCATTATTTATTTTAAATTCATGTCATGAAATTATGTAGATATCATTAAGTTAATGGATATTGTTATAATTGATTAAATTGCAAAATTTGTATGATAATGCATTGATAAACCTCATGCATTCGAACTATTTGTAGAAATGCATTAAAAATCGATTTCATATTTTAGTGCAACGATGTCATATGAAGTCAAATAAAGACCAAATTTGGTGTGGATTTAGCCAATACATATCCCTGCATGCTCAACTCACCAAAATCAGCTTCACATTTTCTTGTAAGACTCCTAAAAACACAAAATGTTTGTAGGGGAAATTATTCTATAACTTGGCCATACAATGTCCATCGGTGTTCAAATTTTAACAAAAAGTATCGAATATCAATATCTACATGTGTTGGAATTATTAAGACAACTAAGAGGCGGGGGGTGAATCAGTTGTTACTGTGCTTAAACAATTTTATGGCTATTAAAATATTATTAGCCTTCTCCAAGTGATCATCAAGATTATGCAAGACATGAACAACAGAAATAACAAACATCAATCACACATATGATATACACAGAGACAAATATTTCACGAGGAAACCCATAAAGGGAGAAAACCTCTTCTTCTTTGAATGATAGGCAGTCTTTTAAGTTTTGTACATCATCTTTCTTTGAGCACCAACTCAAAATGAGGCTACAACCTCTTCTTTAACAAGCTGCAACTTGATGAGAGCACCAACTCTCTAGTTTCTCTAGCACCCACTAGAAGGAAGCACCAACTCCCTGAGTGTTCCAGCACCAACTGGATGGAAGCACCAACTTCTATTCACAAAATCACCAACCTGTATAATAGAGAACAATGGTTCTCCATTGCACCACCCTACCACCCTAGTTTTTTTGGCTGCAACTAGATGGAAGATACAACTCCTTGTGTTCAAGAACCCACTTGAAACTTTCAGGACAATAGTCCTCCCTAGCACCACACTACCACCCTGAGATATAAAAATTTACTCTTAAACAAGCGGTGCTCCTGAACGGAAGGTTCATATTTGTTCTTTCATGATCTGTGGATCAAATCTAACCTTCCTAAATCAACAGTTGTGATTTATTTCGTGATCCGGGCTTCGGGAGTTTCAAATATCAAACCTTGCTTTCTTCCATATGCCAATCTTCCGGAGTTGATGATATGTGGACACCTGTCCTTCTCAATCGACGGATCTACCTCCACTTCAGGAATTCAACCTTTGAACCAGATCAACAGTTATGTGGCTTCTTTCTCCATCAATGGTCGAGATCTCCTTTGGGTCTCCGGACTTCTGAAATCTCAAGTCTCAAACTTTACTTCCCCTTGAAGTATGCAGATTACTGCCACGTGTCCTCTTAGATCAGACGGTTGAGGTGTACTTCGAGTCTTTACTAGGAGTCCACAGGATTATGCCACATCTTTTCTGGATCAGATGGCCCAGATTTACTTCGGGCAATCTGGCGCTTGAGATCTTCTTTGGATGATCTGATGACTGAGATATACTTCAGATGATCCGACAGTCGAGAATTTATTTCGGCTTTTCGAGTCTCCGAGCTTCGGTAATTTCAAAACTCAAACTGACGCTCTGGATCAAATGGCCCAGATTCACTTTGGACAATCTGACGCTTGAGATCTTCTTCGGATGATCTGATGACTGAGATCTACTTTGGATGATCCAGTAGTCAAGAATGCATTTCGTCTCTCTGGCTCTCTGGGCTTCGGGTATTTCAAATCTCAACTAGAAATTCTTGAAGTGATTTCTCCGGAGCGTAACCTTCTCACATATTTAGACCCGAAACGAATGGCATTCATTGGATCAAGGTCTTAGATCAATGGCTCGATCTGTCTACGATGCAACTTTGCTTTGGATTAAATCCAATGGCTCTCCATCTTTTCTTATCCTATCCTTCCATTTAATTCGATCTGATGGTTGATGGATATTCGGGTGATCAAGATCTCAGATATCAGCCCTTGCTTATCCTGTCCTTCCACTTAAGGTGATCCAATGATCATTGCATTTTCTCCAGATCCGATGGTCCTTATTCATTTCAGATTTTCGGGCTTCGGGTAATTCAACTTTCAAGTTGCCAATTCTTCTAAAGTGAGATTCCTCGAATAGTAACCTCCTCGCAACTTTTGACATGAACCAAATGTTGTTCGCCAATCATGTTCTTAGATCAATGGATCGATCTATATTCAGTGTTTCTCTTCTAGATTATCATGTCCTTCCATTAATTCAATCTGACGATTGACGGAAACTCAAATGATTGAGATCTCATATCTTTCAGCTTATCCTGTCCTTCCACTCAAAAGTGATCCAACGACTATCGGGTATTCGAATTCTCAATGTCCCTGGTTTGTCCTATGGAGATTTTGATCTTGATCATGTTTATGTACTGCGCTTTCCCTTCTGAGCTTTGATCTCTGCATATTGTTCGCTTCTCCTCTTGAGCTTATGTTGTTCCTGTTTTCCATCGTCATTGATGTTCTTTCCATCAATGACAAGCACACTCTTCCCATAAAACATGCCAACAATATCCCCCTTTGGCATTGATGGAAAACCTGAAAGGCTACACTATTCTTCTTAGACCTCCCACTGTAGCATCCAAACCACACATTTTTCTCCCCCTTTGACATCAATGCCAAAGAAAAACAAGCTCTTCTTGAGTTGTTACAGTACTTTTCAGAGGTATCAGATATTGAACCAACACATACTCCCCCTGACAGGATAGACTCTCTTAGGTGATAGACGAGATGACACCCAGCTTCTGATGGAGATATTCAAATGGTGTCTTGGCTAGGGGTTTAGTAAAGATGTCTGCAATTTGTTCTATGGAAGGAATATAATTCAATTGAACGACTTTGTTTGTAACATGCTCTTTGAGAAAATGATACTTTATTGGTATATGCTTTGTCTTTGAATGGAGAATGGGATTATTCGAGATGCTAATGGCACTGGTGTTATCACGGTGAAGTGGAATGGGATCAGTATAAGTTACCTTCAAATCTACAAGAGTTTGTATCATCCATAATATCTTAGTGCAGCAAGTAGAAGCAACAATGTACTCTTCCTCTGTAGTTGATAATGAAATATATCCCTTCTTCTTACTAATACATGCTACTAATGAATCACCTAATAAGAATGCACCTCCATTGGTTCTCTTTCTCTTATCCAAACAATTTTCCCAATCAGCATCTGAATATGCAGTTAATTATAAATTCTAATTTCTAGGATACCAAAGACCATAAGTCATTATACCCTTCAAATATTTGAATATCCTCTTGACATTTTCTAAATGACTTTGTTTAGGAGTAGACTGATAATGACCTACCATTCCAACAGCTTGCATTATATCAGGACGAGATGTTGTGATGTACATAAGACTGTCTATCATTGATCGATATGTTCTTTGATCAACATCAGGTGAAATATCATCTTTACTGAGCTTGCAACCAACCACCATAGGTGTACTAATAGGAGAGGAATCTTCCATCTAAAACCTCTTTAATATCTCTTTCAAATATTGTTCTTAAGAGATAAATATCCCTGCAGAACTCTGATTGATTCGTAAACCAAGAAAATATGATAGTCTCCTATCATGGACATCTCAAACTCAGTATGCATTGAATTAGCAAACCACTGAACTGAAGGGTAATTAGTGGATCCAAAAATAATGTCATCTACATAAACCAAAAAAACTAATAAATCATCACCTTCGGACTTAATGTATAGATTACTACCAACAATACCTTTCTTGAACCCTTTGTCTTGTAGAAATTTGTCCAGCCTATGATACCATGCTCATGGTGCCTATTTTAGTCCATATAATGCCTTTTTCAACTTATAGACATAGTCAGGATTATATGTCAGTGAAAATCCTTCAAGTTGCTCCACATATACATCTTCTTCTAGATCTCCATTAAGAAATGCTAACTTAAGATCCATCTGATATACTTTAAATTTCTTATCACAGGCATAGGCAAGAAACATTCTGATGACTTCCAATCTTGCCATTGGTGCAAAGGTTTCATCAAAATCATGTCCTTCAACTTGTGCATACACCTTACAGACTATTAATCCCTAAATAGTGGCTCATTACCCCTTAATTGGGGCATATTACATTAGTAATGTTATTTTATTTATGTCGGNTTTATTCCATTAGTTGTAATTATACCTCCTAGTCTCCTATATATACCAAGGAGACATTTTCATTTGAATCATCTTATTTTTGGACATTTATGTGGGCATAAGGAGGTTTCCCCCTCAAAGAGGATTATTATCTGAATTTATCTCTTTTTTAAGGCGTTGAGTACTTATTCTGAGGTTTTTCTATGCTGTATTGATATTTTGTTCCTAACATATGGTATCAGAGCTCAAGGTCTTGGGGTTTCGCTGCTACATCAGAGACACCTTGGAATTTTCAGTGTAACTTTTTTTCTACAACAATTCAGAAGGAATGGATTAAAGGATGTTTTTTAGACGGATCAAGGTACATTGGATTAAAATTTCATCTCTTGATGCCTTACACTTTCATAGATACAACCTTTGTAAGATAGGGTTCAGGAATCATCCTGAATTGAGTCATTGCGTAATTGTCGCTATACAATTTTTTATGTAATGTTTCAGACCTTGAACTCTGGAGGATATTCAAAGAAATTAGTAGGGTATTTGTGGTAAAAATTTCAGCTTCTGGGTCATCTTAAATTTTTAGATACACCATGTGGAAGATAGGGTATTTGACTAGTCCTATTGACTAGTCTCAAGCAGGTGTTCTAGGTAAAAAAAATCATAGCTTCTTCCTAGAGTATACAAATTGAGTGAGACCATTTGCATTGGATAGAAGATAGCCAGTAGTAGTTTTGGTACGAGTTTCATAATTTTATATCAATTATTTTATGTGGGGCATGCTATACAAGTGAGATCTCCTGGAAAGGCCAAAAATCAGCAAGTTGTGGGGAAGTTACCATAAATTCCACTTGGCACATCCAATTTTGATCAGATTTGTGGCATTGCAGAGAATAAATATCAGAGACCTACAAAAAATAAAATTTCATAGTTGGAAGGGTGGAAATTTTGGAGATACAATAAAAGGAATATTGTCTAGCAGAACCACCTCAAAATCAAGATTTAAAGTGATACTTGGCCAACATGCCACCAAAAAAGGGAACTTCTACACCAAATA
>JZKD02S1844721.1:378841-416740 GCA_000966675.3 Picea glauca
TTTGAAGTAGGGGATTGGGTGTTTTTAAGACTACAACCATACAAACAGATGTCCCTCAAGCAAGCCAAGAAGGATAATAAATTATAACCAAAGTACTATGGCCCTTATAAGGTGTCACAAAAGATTGGTACTATGGCATACAAATTGGAGTTTCCTGCATCTTCATGAGTACACCCAATGTTCCATGTTTCCTGCTTAAAGAAGGTTATAGGTGAAAATATCCCAATTCAAACTATATTTCCAGAACTTGACAAGGAAAGAAAATTCATATTGGAGCCTTAAGCCATCACTGACACAAGAATTCGCCAGATAAGGAATAGATCCATTTCAGAGTATCTCATTAAATGGAGGAAACTACCGGCTGAAGATTCCACTTGGGAAGATGAGTCTTTTATATAGAAGCATCCAGATTTACTCAAGCGTTGTGGACAACATTTGTCTCAAGGGGAGGAGCATGTTAAACCCTAAATAGTGTCTCATTACCCCTTAATTGGGGAATATTACATTAGTAATGTTATTTTATTTATGTCGGATTTATCCATTAGTTGTAATTATACCTCCTAGTCGTCTATATATACCAAGGAGACATTTTCATTTGAATCTTCTTATTTTTGGACATTTATGTGGGCATAAGGAGGTTACCCCCTTGAAGAGGCTTATTATCTGAATTTATCTCTTTTTCAAGGCATTGAGTACTTATTCTAAGTTTTTTCTATGCTATATTGATATTTGGTTCCTAACACAGACCAATCTGGCTTTATTCCTAACAATTTGTCTGTGTTCATTCATTTTGTTCTTAAACACCCATTTGGAGCCAATTACATTCTTATCTGCAAGTCTAGGAACAAGCTCCCAAGTATTGTTCTTCTCAATCTGATCCAGTTCCTCATTCATTGATTTTAACCAACTTACATCTTTATTGGCTTCAACAAAGTTCTTGGGTTCCACCATGGATATGAAGGTTATATGTGATTGCTCGTTGTCTTTGATTATCCTTCTCTTGGTTTGTACACCTTTATCTTTCTCACCAATTATCTGACTTGCAGGATGATTCTTTTGAGTAATTCTGGAGGAAGGATTTGATGATGTTTGCTGATTTGAGTCTGCCTGAGTATTTGTATCTTCATCTGACTCGGAGTTTTATTTTTCTGATTCTTGGACCTGTTCATCTTCAACTTCAACTATATCCTCTGTTGTTGATTCAATATTGCTCACCTCTCTTACTGGGACTCCTTCATCAACTTTTATGCCAATGCAATCAACCAATTTATGCAACCTCTTATTATAGCATATGTATCCTTTACTGTTTGTAGCATACCCTAAGAAGATGCCTTCATCAGCCCTGTCATCATACTTGCCAAGGTTTTCATTATTATTCTTTATGTAGCACTTACTCCCAAAGACTTTGAAGTGTTTGATTAAAGCAGGTCTTCCATACCACAATTCATAAGGTGTCCTGTCACTCTATGGTATGAGGTGAGCTTTGTTAAGAATATGGATTGTTGTGTGTATTGCTTCTACCCAGCAGGTTTGACCAATGTTCTTCTCATTCATAATTGACCTAACCATTTGCTAAACTATTTTGTTTTGCCTCTCAACTACTCCATTTTGTTGTGGAGTTCTTGGGATTGTGTATTCTCTCTTGATCCCATGTTTATCACAAAATTCCTTGAAATCACTTGACATAAATTAGCCTCCTTTGTCTGATCTTACAACCTTTAATATGTTGTCTGTTTGATCCTCAGTTAAAGCCTTAAATATTTTAAATTTCTCAAATGCTTCAGCTTTTTCTTTGAGAAAAGAAACCCAAGTGAGTCTGGAGTAATCATCGATGATCAACATGAAGTAGTTTTCCCTCCCTGTGCCTTCCTGTCTTGATGGTCCACATAAATCCATATGAACTAATTTGAGTGGTTTCTCTGTTGAATTAGAGATCTTGGATTTAAACTGTGTCATGGTTAGCTTTCCTACTTGGCAGGGTTTACACATAGAATCTTGTGGCTTTGATATTCTTGGAAGATCTTTTACTGCCTCAAGATTTTTGAGCTTGATTAAGTGGTCAAAGTTTAGATGTCCAAGTCTCCTATGCCATAACCATATTTCATCATGTTTTCTTAGATGACACTCTTCTCTATATTCTTTCAGCACATATACATTATTATCTGTCCTTATGCCTTTAGCCACCACTTGTACTAATTTTACAGACTTTATCTTACAATCTTTGGAAGTGAACACCACTTCACATCCTCTGTCACACATTTGACTTACACTGAGCAAATTATGTTTCATCCCATATACAAGCAGAACATCTTGGGATTTTCCTTTGCCATTACTTACACTCACCATTCCTTTACCCTCGATTTTACCTGGTTCATCATTTCCAAAGGTCACATTTCCTGTTTTGCTTTTACTTATAGACAGAAAATTATCCTTGTCTCCAGTCATTTTCTTGGAACATCCATTGTCTATATACCAGGGGTCTTTTTTTCTTTGAGCTGAAAGTACTAGACCACATTTTTCACTATATTTATTTTTCCATGTGCTGGCATTTCTAGCTAAGGGTTTTATCCTTGGATCTACTTTGTAATTCTTCATATGGCAATTTGCAAATTTGTGGCCGAAGTTATAACATTCGAGCTCAATGTTCACTAGGTCAAAGTGATTGGTGCATCTTTTTCTACTCATTGGCTATTTAGTTCTATGTTGCAAAGATTGTTTGTTTCTTGATCTCCTCAGTTGCATGTCTCTAAAATTAATTTGACAATTTGCAATCTTATGACCAAAATTAGAGCAGTAAAAACAGTAACCATGGAAGAATTTTTGGTACCTGAACGATGGCCTTCTTCTTGGCATATGTTGCTCCATCTTCTGATATCTTTGTTTTTTATCGGGGATCATCTTGTCTTTATTAGATTTTGGTGGTAGAGTACTCACATGGTCTGATTGTCTGCTAACTTGGAACTTGATCATATTTACTAACTCTTTGCTTTCTGGTTGTTCGCTGCTTGAACCACTTAAATAGGCTAAACCAGTCTTCGACAAAGGAGATCTATGTTTGCTCAGAATGTCATTTAGTTCTGCTGAGGCTTTAATGCTTGGAAAATTTTGGAGATACAATGCTTTAAACTTCTCCATATCTTTTCTGGTTTTTACTACCTCTTCTTCCAAGGATTCACATCTTGCCTTCTTTTCTGATAACCGTTGTTTCAGAATGTCCTCTATTTTCTTTACCTCTTCTAATTCCACTTTTAGCAAGGCAAAGTCTTCATCGGGTTTTTTATTATCTTTCTCAAATTGTATCAACAATTGTTTTTGTTTTTTCTTCTTAAATCTGAGTCTAGCAATTTCTTCTAGAGAACTGATCAGTTCTCCTTCTAAGTCAACCACAGCTTCTTCATCATCAACATCACTTCCTGTTCTTTTATTATCATAATTCTCTTTGGCCATAAGCTTAAAGTCATTAATCTTATCTTCACAAGAAAAATCACTATCTGTGTCTCCTGAAGAGTCATCATTGTTTACACATAAACTTTTCTTTTTACCAAATCTCTTGGATTTGTACTTGTTGGCCCTTGGTTATGGAAGGAAGCGAAGAAAAAGGAAGGAAAGGTAATAAGCAAGCTTCACGGGAGAAACAGTAATTGTTACTGAGTCGAAGTGAGAAAAAGAGCAGGAAGGATGGAGCGAAGTACAAAAAATCAAGCCGTTGGACAAGAAGACCATGGATGACAGATCAGAAAGGAAGAAGGATCGTAGACAACTCAACAAGCAGAGAAAGCCATCATTAGATGCTTTGGAGAACCGCGAGATGAAGAAGGAAAGACAGATTGGTGAAGCCTGGAAAAATCAGGTCAAGTTGACCTAGGGTTTTGTTAATTAGGGTTTTTGACACCTAGGTTTCTACCTAAGGCTATCGGGGAGGGACTGTAATGTATAAATAGAGGTCGAGAGGACCTAGGTTGGGTTGGTACTAGTGTTGGGTATTGATATTAATTTTTGATGGTTAATAGAGTATTGTACTGTGAGAGAGAGGAGTGCTAAGAGTGAGAGCCTTCTGGTATTGTAAGATCTTCAGCTGGGTGCAAAAATCGAGTCCTGCAGCTGGGTGCGCAGGAAGGTGGGAGATAGAAACAAGAAGAGAGAAGATCGATTGACTAAGAGCGTAGATCAGAACTGTAAGCTTTAACTTAATATATCATAAGCACAGTTTTGTGGACATATCCCTAGAGAGAGGGTGAACCACGTATATCTGGTGTTATGTGTGTGTGATTGCTTCTTGGATCTCTGTCATTCTTATACTGTTAATTACATTATTGTGTTAGATCAGATGTATGGATGCGCAGAGTATATATAACTGATAGAGAGATATATGAATGTTTCATTATTTTTGTATTAGTTCCACTTGATATTCCCCTGGTTGTAGACATCTTTGTCCTACAACCCCCCTCTTAGCTACTTTGGGTGAGACTACATCTGCTTCGCAGATGTTGCCGAAAGGGCCAGTATTCAGGGATTTTTGGTGTGCTCTTGGAGTGAACCCTGGATCTTCCCCTGTGCCAATAAATGGTTCTGTTGTCGGGACAGGAATCTGTGTAAAGGAATGTCAAGGTGGTTCCCATCGAAGATAGAGATTCAGAAGTGGATAGAGGATCAAGAGAAGGACATCGCAGAATCCTAGAACAAGAACCCTAAAATGAGTACTGAATATTGGTTACAAAGATACATTTTCACCGACATTCACAAGATCTTCTTTGGGGGAATCCACCAGGAGTTGTTTGAATGGTTGGCTAGGTTGGCCGATACCCAGTTCGAGATTAGATCTAGACCTCCTGTGGTTTGGATGTCGGCACTAATCTAGAAGGTTAAGAGAGTTGACAACATTGTATCAAGGGTTGTAGATCACTGGTTTGATAGTACCATTGGAGGGTATATCACCGAGTTTGTTGTTGATAGAACAGAATCGTATAGCCAAGCCGAGAGATACTTTTTCAAAGGACCTAGAGGAAAAAAATTTCACTTTCTGAAGCTGAGAATCAAGATGTTGTTGCATGAAAATAATGTCTTGAAGATACAGTAGATTGGTTGGACCTGAAAAGGCTAATGTTCAAGATCTTGGACAGCGATAGTGACATAGAAGCTGGACATACGTGCAGTGGGAAAGTATTATGAGGAATTCACCTTGAGAACTTTTTTAAGAAAAACTATGGAGAAGAGGGTTTCTACAGTGTAGAAGAGGTAGATCTAACAGACAAAGAACATTCAAATCCCACCAGAACAAAAGAAGGGGAGGATGAAGAAATTTTCCAAAGCGAGCCAGAAACCTCAGGAACTGCGCAGGTTACTGAAGTAAGTAACATTAACCATCATGTTGTTCAATAGCACTTAGCAGTCAGAATAGTCAGAACCACCAGAGTCTTCAGAGTACTGTTACTAGCAACTCAACCTATACTCAGACAGGAAGCCTGGGGAACTCTATGGCAGATGAGATGAGGCTCCCTATCTTTAGAGGAGATGGATCTAAGGATCCCGATCAATACTAGTTCATATGTGAAGTCGTATGGAATATTAAAAGTATCACCGATGAAGCCATCAAGAGAGCCTAGTTCAGCACTACGCTTAGGGACCGTGCATTGAGCTAGTACATGAAACTTGTTCAAGGACTGGCGCAGCCTAAGCCACTAAATGAGATCAAGAATGTGTTGATTGTGGAGTTTAAGAAACCTAAGTCGGAGTCAAAATGTATTACAGAGCTAAAAGACATCAAACAAAAGGTAGCAGAACCGGTTTGGGAGTTCGACCAAAGATTCAAGACCCTAACAGGCCGATTAACTTTTCAAATCCCCAATGAACAGAACAAATAACAGTTAATCGTTACACTGTTACCTCACATCAGAGTCCCTTTGATGCAGCAGAAGATTGCATCGCAGGTAAAATATTTGGAGATCGCCATGAAGCTTGAATCAACACCTATGGGAGAATCTAGCTCAGGCATGAGCCAGATCTTGAGCCAGCTGACTAGTCTATCTCTGCAGGTTGAGGACATGAAGAAGGACAAGGGGAAGGAAAAAAGAGAAGATATCTAGTGTGTAAGATGCAGATATGAAGGTCATGATAAAGAATAGTGTCCCCTATTCCATGAGTATTTGGCCTCAGGAGCACTGATCCCCTTGAAGCAAGTTAACCTACCCTGGTGCGATGTATGCAGAAATAGGCATCGCCTAGGTGAGTGCTATTACATGCAGAAGTATGTTCAGACACCCACAAACTTGTACTACACATTTTGTAATTCAGTGGGGCACAATGATCGATATTATAGAGCTTACAATCTCATGCATGAGAGGACGAGGGACATATACAAGATCCAAGGCGAAGTACACCAAGAAGGAAATAATGCACAGTATAATTCTCCAGGAAGAAGAAGTTTCAATCCTCGTGGTGGGTATAGAGGATAAGGAAGAGGAGGAGGTATGGGTCGAGGCCGATGACAAATCATCTATCATAACTATGCGCAGCCAGGACACTTAGCAAGGGATTGTCAGAATCTTTGCACAAACTGCAGTTATTGTAACTCCTTCGAGCATGTCATAGAGGAATGCCCTGTGTTATTGGCTAAGCTTCAGGAAATACAAGGACCCTAGTAGAACCCACAAGTACAATTTATATATGTTTAACCTCGTAGAAATGACCCTAGAGTCGTTGTCATTACTCGAGGAGGCGTTTCCACAAGAGAAGACAGAGCATCACAAGGAAAGAATGCAGACGACCATGGAGTCAGGAAGGCTACAGAGAAGACCCCAATGTTCGAGGCTAAGAAAGAAAGACAGATATTTGAGGAGGCAAGAAAAGAGTTCAAAGGAGATCAAGGGTCCTCATCTAGAATGCAAACAGAAATCAAAGAGTATGGCATGCCTCAGGCGTTTGATCAGTCTGCATCACCAACAGAAGAAAAATAGGTAAGAAAACTCATGGAATTTTTGTGCACTTGTGTTAAGTTGATTCAAGATAAAAGCGTTGTACAAGAATTACAAGATTTAATCAAGCAGTATGAGCTAGGCAAGATAGAATCCTTACTGAATAGGGAAGTGCACCAAATTGGGAAAAGAAGAAGGACAAATAAAGAATTACACCCAAATTCTCAAATAGGAGAATATGATATAGATTATGTGGTCCTCGACTTAGGGTCGGAGGTCAATGTCATGACGAAGCAAACCTGGGCACTGATGGGAAAACCCAAGCTGATATACTCCCCTATCAGGCTTCGCATGGCTAATCAGCAAGTTGTCAGCCCATTTGGAAGATTGGAGCATGTCCCCGTGGATATCGACGGAGTTAGAACCTTTGTAGACTTTGAGGTAATTGAAATTGTTGATGATAGCTGCCCTTACCCAGCATTACTAGGAATTGATTGGGCCTTCAACAATTCTACTGTGGTCGATTTAAAGAAAAGATGCATGACATTTGAAGGAGATGGCCTTAGGGTCATTTCACCCTTAGATCTAGATGAAGGTTCACGGCATACAGAGCCCATCAGAGAAAAAGACTACGCATATGAGCTAGAAAACATCTATAAATTAATAGCCAAACAACAGGATTATATCAACCCTACTATTGATGGGAATCTAAGATGGCAAAGTGACAATGCGTGTTCATCAGATTTAGAAGAAGCGTTGCATAACTGGCAGAACCAAATGTATGAAGTATCCACAAGGAGATGTGCTCGACTCACCAGAGAAGTTCATTGGATTGGTACATCAACAAGTAACTTACCTACCTTTGATGGTCTGAATCCTTTAGAATCCTTCTTGATGGAATTTGAAACAATTGTACCAACACAACAGAATTTTTTGGCTATGGATGAGGCCCTGAAAGATACACCAGCAAGATGGTGGGGGATGCACAAAGGAAACATCAAAGAGTGTACACAATGTCGAACTTTGATGAAAATGCGGTTCTTAGCACAAGTAGGAAGCTGCAAAGTGAGGTACATAGGTCGAAGTTTCCCAAAGGACCATGTACGAAGTTGCGAAGAGGTCTGGAGTGACATTCATTGAGAACAATGGGTACATAGATTCATTAACACGCTGGACACGATCCCTATCAACTGGTACCTTCAAGCAGAGTTGTGCCTCGTCACTTCAGATTGGGAAGGTATGATCTAGAATTTTGTAACCACCTTTTTGTTTGACAGTGAATTTCCTTCTATAGACCAAGCATTACAGATTGTGAGACATAACATACTTAAGGAGGCATCTGGCCTCCCTTTAGAGAAAGAAAAGGATGAATGGACTGCGCCATTCCAGAAATTACAAGGATGTTACCACATTAATGTCGATGAAGATGATGATTCAAGGAAGGTAAACATTGTTGAGACAGAAGGCCACAGAAATATGGAAGGACCAGGAGTTGAACTGCCATTCATTGGACAGTCGATTAAGATAAATAAATTTAATATTGGGACAGAGGAGACACCAAATCTTGCCAATGTTGGAGATTATTGGGATGCTACTACCATTGACAAGATTACAGAGTTATTGCACGAATATCAGGACTTGTTCCCAACCAAGTTCACTGATATGAAGGGAATCAAAGGACCTATGGGAAAAATGAGGATACCTTTGAAACCATATGCAAATCCAAACAATCAAAGACCCTACAAATTGAATCTGAAATATAAGGAAAAATTGAATATTGAGCTTGACCGAATGTTGGAAGCATGGATTATTGAACCTTTCGAAGAGTCAGAGTGGATCATCCCTATGGTAGTACAAGACAAGAAGACAGGTGAGATCAGAATATCTGTGGACCTCAGAAATATGAACGATGCTTGTTTTCATGACCCCTTCCCTACACCATTCACAGATGAAGTATTAGACAATGTGGGAGGCCAGGAGGTATATTCTTTTACAGACGGGTTTTCAGGATACCATCAAATCTAGATTGCCAAGGAGGACCGTCATAAGACTACATTTTACACGGAGTGGGGATCCTACCAATACACAGTGATTCCATTTGGATTGAAGAATGCACTAGCCATACTTTCTAGGGTGGTTTTCAAAGCGTTCAAAGAATTTTTTCATAAATTTTTGGAAGCATACTTTGATGACTGGTTTGTTTTTAGTTTGCTGAAAAATCATGTTGAATGTCTAAGGCTAATGTTGGATGAATGAAAGCAATGTCAAATTTCTTTGAAACTGAAGAAGTGCATCTTCTTCTCACCATTTGGAGTATTATTAGGTCATATTGTATGCAAGCAAGGATTGTTGGTGGACCCATCCAAAATTGCAATTATAGTTGATTTGCCACCTCCTACTTCAGTCAAACAACTGCTCACTATGCTAGGACATACTGGCTATTACAGGAAATTTATCAAAGGATATGCTGAGATTACTGCGCCAATGGAGAAGTTATTAAAGAAAGACTATCAGTTTGGTTGGTCAAAAGAATGCCAGTAGAGCTTCAACACACTGAAACAAAAGATGGTGACTGCGCCTATCCTGTTCTTTCCAGATTGGAGTAAGGAATTTCATGTGCATGTTGATGCATATTCTATTGCATTAGGAGAAGTACTGGCACAACCTGGAGAAAGGGACATTGATCATCCATTAGCATTTTCCAGCAGGAAGCTATCCACAGCTGAAGTCAATTACAGCACTATAGAGAGAGAAGGATTAGCCATGGTGTACGCATTATAGAAATTCTGACACTACTTGTTGGGAGGACACCTTAAAATGTTTATTGATCACTCCGTGTTGAAGTACCTATTCAACAAGCCAGTGTTGGGGGGGGAAATATGCATATGGCTTCTCATGTTTCAAGAATATGATTTTGAGATCATAGTTAAGCAAGGAAGAATGAACAAGGGACCTGACCACCTGTCGAGGTTGGAACATGGCAAAGAACCCACCAGTCTGGAGGATACACTACCCGATGCACAACTTCTCACCATTAGGAAGGTGGATGACCACTTCACAAACATAGTCCAGTTCCTGTCAACAAGAATGGCTCCAAGTGAGTATAAAATTTCCCAGAAGAAATAGCTAGTGGTGCGTGCTGCAGATTTTTCACTGATAGCTGGTCAGTTATATAAGATGGGACCTGATGAGATACTAAGAAGATGTGTGATGGAGGTAGAGAGCCCACTGATCCTCACAGAATCTCATGAAGGCATCGTAGGAGGACATTATGCAGGGAAAGCAACTACGCAGAAGGTTCTGCAAGCTGGCCTTTGGTGGCCTACGTTACACAGAGATACTAAAGAGTATGCCAGAGCATGTGATGTATGCCAAATATTTGGAAGACCATCCCAAAGAGATGAAATTCCCTTAGCATCGCAGATGACACTACAAGCTTTTGAAAAATGGGTCATTGACTTCGTGGGACCAATAAACCCACCAGGGAAGCGCACAGGAGCAAGGTATATTATTACTGCGACAGAATACCTGACTAGATGGGCCGAAGATAGAGCAGTCAAGGAATGTACTACAACTACAGCTGCGCATTTTATATTTTATGACATAATAACTAGGTTTGTATGTCCTGAGATCCTTCTGAGTGATCAAGGTACACACTTCATCAATAAGACAGTGGAATCCCTGACTGAAGAATTTGCAGTCCACCATCAGAAGAGTACACCTTGCCACCCATAGGCCAACAGAATGGTTGAAGCATTCAACAAGATCTTGGAGACAGCATTGACAAAGATTTGTAACGTAAACAAAGATGACTGGGATTTAAGAGTACCAGTAGTACTCTAGGCTTATAGAACCACTTTGAAAGAAATTAACAATGCATACCCCCTTCAAGTTGGTTTATGGTGTTGAATTTGTTGTCCGAATGGAGTACTTGGTACCAAGATAAAGAATTGTTTCATTTACAGACATGGATGATACCAGTGTTGTTCATGAGAATCTTGCACAATTGGTTGAACTGGAAGAAGACAGATTCATTGCAGGATTCCAGCAGCAAGTTTAGAAGGAATACGAAAAGGCCTATCATGACAGGCACTTAAGCAAGGTGATTTAGTACTGGTGTATAATAGTAAGTTTATCAAACACCCTGGGAAGTTCAGAACGCATGGGATCAGACCATATGAGATTGCCTATGTTACAGAATGAGGAGCTGCACACCTAAAGACATTGAAGGGAGACTGGAAGGAAGGATTGGTGAATGGGAGTCAGCTGAAGTTGTACTATGACAACCAGTTGCCTCGCATCTCTAAGTAAAAGTAGGAGGAAAAGGGTCCAGGTACCAGGTGCAATTGAAACTGGGTACCAGACACAGAAAAAAGTCTTCACAAGGTAGGAAAGGAGGCATAAAGCAGAAAGCAAAGACTGCACTGCGCAATCCACAATCGAAGTGAAACGGAAGGATCAGATCTCAAGTGCCTCGAGACGATTCACAGGTGAGTGTTGGGGCCTGTTGGCCCTTGGTTATGGAAGGAAGCGAAGAACAAGGAAGGAAAGGTAAAAAGTGAGCTTTTCGAGAGACACAGTAACTGTTACTGAGTTGAAGTGAGCAAAATATCAGGAAGGATGGAGCGAAGTACAAAAAATCAATCCATTGGACGAGAAGACTAGGGATGATAGATCAGAAAGGAAGAAGGATCATGGACAACTCAGCAAGAAAAGAAATCCATCATTGGATGCTTTGGAGCACCGCGAGATGAAGAAGGAAAGACAGGCTGGAGAAGCCCGGAAAAATCGGGTCAAGTTGACCTAGGGTTTTAGACACCTAGGGTTTTGGTAATTAGGGTTTTTGACACCTAGGTTTCGACCTAAGGTTGTCAGGGAGGGACTGTAATGTATAAATAAAGGTCGAGAGGACCTAGGTCGGATCAGTACTAGTGTTGGGTATTAATATTAATTGTTGTTGGTTAAGAGAGTATTGTACTATGAGAGAGAAGAGTGATGAGAGTGAGAGCCTTCTGGTATTGTAAGATCTTCAGCTGGGTGTGAAGATCGAGTCCTGCAGCTGGGTGCGCAGGAAGGTGGGAGACAGAAACAAGAAGAGAGAAGATCTGTTGACTAAGAGTGCAGATCAGAACTGTAATCTTTACCTTAATATATCATAAGCACATTTTTGTGGATGTAGCCCTAGAGAGAGGGTGAACCACGTATATCTGGTGTTATGTGTGTGTGATTGCTGCCTAGATCTCTGTCATTGTTATATTGTTAATTGCATTATTGTGTTCGATCAGATGTATGGCTATGCAGAGTAGATATAACTGATAAAGAGATATATGAATGTTTTATTATTGTTGTATTAGTTCCACTTGATATTCCCCTGGTTGTAGGCATATTTGTCTTGCAAACCCCCCTCTTAGCTACTTCGGGTGAGACTGCATCTTCTTCGCAGGTGTTGTTGAAAGGGTCGGTAGTTAGGGATTGTTGGTGTGCTCTTGGAGTGAACCCTGGGTCTACCCCTGTGCCAATAGTACTTCTCTTCACCTTCAGCGTTCTGGTCCATCTTCTTGCATGGACACTTAGATGCAAAGTAACCTATCTTTCCATAGTTAAAACATTTGAAGGGAAACTTGCCTTGGTACTTGCCTAATCCTTTCTTTAGTCTTCTCGCAAATTTTTCTTCAATCTCATCAGGCTCAGAATCCTCATTCTTATCTACTTTAAATGAAGCTTCTCTAGAGTTGGGTTTATATTTACCTATCCTCATTTCATAAGTAGTCAGAGTTCCTAGGAGTTGGTCAATAGACAAAGTTTTAAGATCATTCAGTTCTTCTATTGCAGAAACTTTTGGATTAAATCTATCGGGCAGAGATCTTAAAATATTCTGAACTAAAAATGAGTCTTCAATATTCTCACAAAGAACCTTCATGGCATTCACAAGCTCCTCAAATCTTAAAAAATATTTACTAATTGTTTCATCCTCATTCATCTTTAGTTGTTCAAATTCCAATCTATATGTCTGAATTTTGGCACCTTTTACTTTCTCATCTCCTTCATAACTACTAATAAGTTTATCCCACATTTCTTTGGCAGATTCAAGTTGCATGACCTTTAAAAATTCAACTTTAGCAAGCCCACTCAAGATAGCATTTATTGCCTTAGCATTGAAGCTGAATTCTAGCTTGTCATCCTTAGAAGCTAGTACAACTGGCTTTACATAACCAGTCTCTATAACATCCCAAACATCAGCACCTAAGGCCATGATGTATGTTCTCATTCTAACCTTCCAAAAGGAAAAATTTGTTCAATCAAACATAGGAGGCTTATTGGTTGAAGTTCCTTCATGGCTTGTCATGTTTAAGCTTACTGATCTACCTTTAAATAAATGGAACCTGATCTCATATCGATTGTTGGAATTATTAAGACAACTGAGAGGGGGGGGGTGAATCATTTGTTATTGTGATTAAACAATTTTATGCCTATTAAAATATTATTAACCTTATCCAAGTGATCATCAAGATTATGCAAGACATGAATAGCAGAAATAACAAACATCAATCACACATATGATATACACAGAGACATATATTTCACGAGGAAACCCATAAAGGGAGAAAACATATTCTTCTTCGAAGGATAGGAAGTATTTTAAGTTCTGTACATCATATTTCTTTGAGAACCAACTCAAAATGAGGCTACAACCTCTTCTTTAACAAGCTACAACTTGTTGAGAGCACCAACTCTTTGGTTTCTCTAGCACCCACTAGAAGGAAGCACCAACTCCCTGAGTGTTCCAGCACCAACTGGATGGAAGCACCAACTTCCATTCACACAGGCACCAACTTCCATTCACACAGGAACCAACCTGTATAACAGAGAACAATGGTTCTCCCTTGCACCACCCTACCACCCTATTTTTCTGGCTACAACCAGATGGAAGCTACAACTCCCTGTGTCCAAGCACCCACTTGAAACTCTGAGGACAACAGTCCTCCCTAGCACCACCCTACCACCCAGAGATATAAAACTTTACTTACTTTCTTTGCCTCTCATATGGTTTGTTACAGCTCCATGTCTCCTCTGCCTTCTTCAACTTCTATGCTATGTTCTGCTTCTGCATCTTTCTATTTTTGTGCTCTGCTCTTTTTCTTCCTCCACACAACACTACTCTGTTCAACTTCTCTTCAGCATTTTATGCTCTGTGTTGCCTCTGCATTCTATACATTGTGCCTTTGATCTCCACTTCAAGTATTACACTGTTTCTCCTCCTACCCACATGCATAACCTTCGAAAAAATCTCCCTATACTCTTTGTTCTGCATGTCTTACTCACATCGAGTCCTCTGCCTGATCATCATTCAAACTCTTCGTCTTCCCTGGAAGTTATGTTGTATCTGTTCATCATCAGTGGTTGTTATCCAAAGATTATTTGGTTTCTCTCGCAGTTGAAACTCTTCGTCTTTTCTGTCAATTACAGCCAGACAATTAAGGATTCTTTGGCTTCTAAGCCCCTTCCTTCATGTGACCATTGGTGATGACCATACGCCTAACCAACAGGTGCTTCCTGATCTCAGTCTAGTGAGTGATAGATCCATTTCTCGATATGACCTTGGGCGATGATCTCATGTGACCATGTGATTGCGGGCGCATCCAAAGGTGGTTTGAATCAAACTACTTTTTGCCTCGTAATTTACCTTGAGCCTCCACGTGTCCTTTCTCCAAAATTGTGGTTTTGATTGCGGCCCGCCTTCAAATTTTTAAAGTGCACGCATATTCAATCCCCGCAATGCGATGGGACCATCGATATCATGATCTTGACAGTGGTCCTGAACGGATGGTTCAGATTTGTTCTTTCACGATCTGCGGATCAAATCTAACCTTCCTAAATCAATGGCTATGACTTTTTTCATGATCTAGGCTTCGAGAGTTTCAAATCTCAAACCTTGATTTCTTTCATACGCTAATCTTTAGGAGTCGATGATCTTCGAACACCTATCCTTCTCAATCGATGACTCTTCCTCCACTTCAAGAATTTGACCTTTCAACCAGATCAACAGTTCTGTGGCTCCTTTCTCGATCAATGGTCGAGATCTCCTTCAGGTCTCCGGACTTCTGAAATCTCAAGTCTCAAACTTTACTTCCCCTCGAAGTATGCAGATTACTGCCATGTGTCCTCTTGGATCAAACGGTTGAGGTGTACTTCGGGTTTTTACCTGAATTCCAAAGGATTACGCCACGTCTTTTCTATATCAGACGGCCCAGATTTACTTCGGACGATCTGACGCTTGAGATATTCTTTGAATGATCTGACAACTGAGATCTACTTAGGATGATCTGATGGTCAAGAATTTATTTCGGCTTTCCGGGTCTCTAGGCTTCGAGAATTTCAAAACTCAAACCGATGCTTTGGATCAGACAACCCAGATTCACTTTGGATGATCTGATGCTTGAGATCTTCTTTGGATGATCTGATGAGTGAGATATACTTAAGTTGATCTAGCAGTCGAGAATTCATTCCGGCTCTCCAGGCTTCGGATATTTCAAATCTCAACTGGAAATTATTGAAGTGATTTCTCCGGAGCGTAACCTCCTCATATCTTTAGACCCGAAACAAATGACGTTCGTTGGATCAAGGTCTTAGATCAACATCTCGATCTATCTGCGATGCAACTTTGATTTGGATTTGTTAGTAGCATTACTCATCCGAAGTGCAAGAGAAACCAGGTCTGCAAGTGGCGCGATGAGCCCCAAGTGCATCTCACAGAAGAAATATATTTCGAGCTTAAATCAAGCGAGCTAGCAGTCTGATTTTAACGATCAGGATTCATCCAAAGGGACAGATCAACGGTTGGCGGGAAATCGAGGTTAGCGAAGTTGCGTCGAGGTTAGGAATGGCTAGCGCCATATTTTGTGCAAGAATGGATGGCAGTCGTTCATCCCGAAGGACGTGTGGCACGATATCTGGTCACGTCGGCTTTTTGGAAGTTGCGAGTTCAAAGGGTGAAGGTTTTATGTCGTTGTACATCTCGAAGCCCCAAACCCCAAAGTGTCGATAGCACCCAAAGTCAGGCCCACAGTATCAAGGGGCAGTCTCAACCGTCCATCTGAAGTGGACACCTGGCGTGCGATTAGGCTCCCCACCTTTTTGCCCATCGCGGTTTCGAAATGCAAGGAGCAGCTCCCTCATATCCCCGATGCGTGAAGTAGTGAGAGAGTCTAGGACCTAGGGCCCACAGCAGCGTCGGGTGAGTTTTGGACCGTCAGATTTGAAGGATGCGTGGAGCCCAATTGAGCCATCTCGGTGTTTCGCCCATCGCAACTATGATAAGCAAGGATCAGCTCCTTCTTATTCGAGAACGCCGAAAGCACCTATGGGAATAAAAGCAGGGTCACGATCCGTGGTCTCTTGGGAAATAAAAGAGCTAAGCAAAAGGGGCCAAAAGCGTCGATTCTAGTCGCTGAGAGGATCATCGCGACTTCTAGGTGCCATCGGATACGATTTCGCTCCTAGTTTCCGCTTGGAGTAAATAAAGAAAAGAATGGGTGGTTGAGACCTCCTTTCATTCATTGAGTGTGAGGTATGGAGGGTCTGGCAAGCGGTCTGCTCGAGGGAGTTCTGTGTACTAGTTTTTCCAAAGAAGCCATGTTGAAGTCCTCGACTAGATAGAGAAGTCTGTGCATGTCATTTTCGCCTTTAATGTTTCAGCTACCTCCCCTGCAAAGACCATGCACAGTTAAGATGGCGCTTGAAGAAGGATACCAGTACGAGTTTGACTGAAAGGACACCAAGCCTTGAGTGACTAGGCACGCCTCTCTGAGGTGAATTTTTCTGAGTATATAGACTCAGTCTTTGTATTTTGTAATCCATCGATGGTTGAGCAAAGCTCCCGATTGTAAAGTTTTGATGAAGCGTTGGTCACTCTGGTTAATGTATAAGGCATTTGAGATTTCTTACTTTATGGATGTCAGCTTCTCTTCCATCTCTTTGTTTACTGTGTTAGAACAACTCGGAATTGGAGGATCCAGTCGATTTGAAACTGTTATAGGATGATGTAGGTTGGATCACTGTAACAGTTACATTGTTTCTAATCGGTTCCTGTGATTTTCTTAATGTTGAACGACTTGGAATTGGAGGATCCAGTCGAGTCAACCCTTAGCTCCTTGAATCTCCAGACCAAGAGGATCTTGGCTTCTAAGTTTTTCATCCTCAAGCTTCTGAAGGCCTCTGGCCTGAGGCAGTCTTGTCCACCCTTCTCATAAGTCTTCCATCTACCACCCCTTTAATCATTTACTGACGGAAGTTGGATCAAGACCTCCCTTGCCTTCTACATACCAGGCTCGGTTTCCTGAATTAAAGTTATATCTTCTTGGGTCTTTACCCATTTTATCACCCCATTAAACAAACCGTGACACAAAACTAATGGGCGTTGGGCTCTGCTCCTGCAAGCAATCTAGGGGTGACTTCTGACGCTAACATTTCTGGCACCGTTGTCGGGGACGAAGTTGAAAATTTTCCACCGGATTGAACGACATTGAGCCTCTGATTCTGAAGGTGCATCGGGTATCAGAGCCTTTGAAGATTGCTACTGTGCACTTGGCGACTCCACTGTGGCGAACCTGCCATGTTAATTGTGGCTTTCATAGGTAGACACACACGGTCTCACCCACAGCTGCCTCTAGCTACACCTGAAACTGATCCAGAGGTGGTTCTCAGGAAAGGAAAGGCCCCTGAAGAAGAAGCTTCCACCGTCGAACCAGGTAATCCACCATCTTCATCTGTAGGAACTCCATTTTCTCCTCCTCAGTTTCTTAATAGACCTCCTTCATAGGTTTCCCGTTTCTTTAATTTTGGGAGTGTTCCTGCTGAGTTTTCCCCCCCCGGTCTAGGACTGGAGGGAGAAATCCTTGTCACTCCCCTCTCCTCTAAAGTTGTACTTTGGCATAGACCCAGGACCACAAAATATTTTCCCACTCCTCCTCTTGTTACTATTACCGCTTCTGCAAAAAGAGGAGAACCTGCTGACTTGAGCTCATTAGCCTTCCCCTTAAATCCCCTCTTGTTTCCCACTCCACTTCGAGACTCATTCCCRGTAGCCCCTTCGCGAACTCCTTCTCCTCCAAGTTCTCCTCCACCTAATATTACTATGGCTGGTGCTAATCCCCCTTTAAATAGAATGGATGCCATAGTCACTTCCAGATATTCTCCCTTAGTTCTACCCCATCCTATGAATCCTCTCCCTGCTGGAGATTACTTGAAATACATGCCCAAGTTCACCGGGGAAGGGGACGTAACTGCGTAAGAGAACCTGGTTGCTTTCTACAGCTATGCAGACAACCTCAACATTTAAAATGAAGATGTCTAGATGAGAGTCTTCGTCCAAAGCCTGGATGGCAAGGTGAGGAAACGGTTTAGAGGATTGGCCCCCGGATCTGTTGTTGGGATCAAATCCCTGGATAGTGCTTTCCTGAGACAGTGGGGAGATAGGAAGGATTTCATGTATTACATGACAGATTTCGGGTCTTTGAAGAAGATGGATGGAGAGTCTGTCTCTGACTTCTCCAAGAGATTCAATAAGATGTATAATAAAATTCCTACTGAAATCAAACCCTCAGAAGCCTCGGCCAAGATTTTGTATGCTAGTGCATTTGACCCCAATTTCTGTCTTTTATTGAGAGAAAGGAGAGCCACCTCATTAGCTCAAATGCAAGATGCGGCCATACAAGTGGAATCCAATGTATTAGCCACTTACAGATTGAGGAACAAGGCTGACGCAAACAGAAGAAAGGGAAGGTTGGAAGCCTCGACTTCTGGCCCATCGGTGCCCCACCCTCAAGTGGATGAACTGACCAGGATGGTGAAGTCTCTGTCTACAGAGATGGAGAGAATGAAAGTGGAAGGGAGGAAAGCATACTAGGGCCCCCAAAACACTGAAAACAAAGGAGTTTTCAGAAGGCCAAACAACATTACTCCCCCAGCTGTGCAAAGAGAAAGGGGAAGAGACAGAGAAGACCAGAAAATTCAGGCCCCTTTTCAAAACAATTTTGTGACCAAGGGGGAAGAAGGGGAAACAGACGAGCTTGATCCCGAAATCCATTGCTTTGGAGACACTCCTCCTTTTCCTCATCTCACTCAATCAGCCTATGAGGAGTCTCTCATGGTCAGTCAGTTGAATGAACTAAGCAAAGGAGACAAGGCTAGTGGCAGCCAAGGCAGGTATGACCTGAGGTCTAAGAAAAAGACAATAGCACCTGATGTTCCTGGCCACTAGAATAGAGGGACCTACTGATGAAGTAGCATACAGTCACAGAGGTAAGAAGAACCAACCCCTCTCTCCCATAGTCTAGACTAATGTTCCCAAAATAATAGAAATCCTAAAACTTACATCTTCTTTTAATTTCGAGCATGAAATTCAAAAGATCAGGATCCCTGTGCCCCTAACTGAATTAATTAAACATGAAGGGTTCAAGAAACGCTTCTCAGAGCTTTTACAGTCTGAGACCTCATGCCTTCACACAGACTCCATCAATTTGCAATATGAAAATCCTACAATTATTCTAGGTCCTATGGTAGAAGAAAGGAATGACTCATCCCCTCCCTTCTACACTTCCTTGAACATACATGACAAGGTACTACACAACTACTTAATGGATTCAGGGGCTTCTCATAACCTCATGCCCAAAACTGTCATGGAAGAGTTAGGGC
The DNA here is from genome assembly GCA_000966675.3 of Picea glauca. NCBI lineage: Eukaryota > Viridiplantae > Streptophyta > Pinopsida > Pinales > Pinaceae > Picea > Picea glauca. The sequence goes on from JZKD02S1844721.1 coordinate 398,446, forward strand.
TAGAATTCACCCAAGCCTATCATGACCTCTATTCCTTTGACTCTAGAAAAGTTCAGTGTCTAGGAGTTATCAAAGACCTGGTCGTGACCTTGTTTCAGCTGCCCGTGAAAAGTGTGGTCATGGATATTGTAGTGGCCGATGTCCCCCCCAAGTTTGGTATGTTGTTATCAAGATATTGGATAAAAATACTGGGGGGAACCTTGCAGATGGACCTCACATATGCTACTATCCCAATGTTTGGAGGAGAGCATAGAAGACTATATAGGGAAGCCCAACTGGCCTATATAACCAGTGATGAGGCCAACCCTACCAACCATCCCATTTTTGCCTTAGATACTGATTTAGGTTCCAGTGTGCTACAACTCACCAATGATCCAAAACCTCCTTTTAAAATCAGAAAGTAGCCCACCATTTCCCCTAAATTTCCTCCCTCCATCACCCCCGTCTGGAAAATGTTCTTTGATGGAGCCTCTTCCAGGGAAGGCGCAGGAGCTGGGGTGGTTTTTGTGTCACCTGCTCAAGAAACCATATCTCTATCATACAAATTAGAATTTGAAGCTACCAATAATGTGGCAGAGTATGAATCTCTTATCCTAGGATTAAGAGATGCAAGGGAAATGGTGATTTAGGAGGTAGCAGTGTTCGGTGATGCAGATTTGGTGGTCCAACAGATCAGAAACGCTTATCAGGCTAAGCATCCTCGACTTTGAAGCAACAGAAATGAGGTGTGGGACCTAATTGACAGTTTCTTCTCAGCGTTGAACATTTCTTTCATCCCAAGAGAGGAGAACACAATGGCATACTCCTTGGCTACATCAGCAAGCAATTTCAAAGTACCCTTGCCACCCAAATTCAGATATGATGTAGAATTAAAATATAGGCCCTCCATACCTGACAACATCAAACATTGGAAGGTATTCGAGGATGATCTCGAGATCAAGAAATTCTTGGAGATTGGCGAAGAATTTGCAGAAATACATATCGACCAAGATTGTGTCTCTGAGGAAGGGATTGATGGGGGTAAGTTGCTGAGTAAAATAGCAAAACATGACATTGTGCAACTCCCCAGAAACCACATTCCAAGGGGACTGGTTCCTTTGGAAAGGCTTTTTGATAGAAATGATGTGTCGTTAAAGGGGGAAATATTGGAAGATGACACTGGTACTGATCAGTGCAACATTGGAACCGAGAGTGACACCAAGTTTGTCAAAATATCAAGAAGACTGACAAAGGAGAAGAGGACTGAGTACATTGGACTCTTGAGGGAATTTGCTGATGTTTTCACCTAGACCTATGAAGACCTCAAAACCTATGACACCTTTGTCATCAAGCATAAAATCCCATTGAAAGGAGAGGCAAAGCCATTCAGGCAGAAGTTGAGACAGATCAATCCTATGTTGTTGCCTATCATGGAGAGGGAAGTGAAGAAGCTACTTCAAGCTCAGATCATTGTACCACTGAGATATTCAAAGTGGGTAGCCAACTTGGTACTAGTAAGGAAAAAGAATGGAAAAATCAGACTCTGTGTAGACTTCAGAAATCTGAACAGGAGCTCACTAAAGGATAACTACCCCTTACCAAAGATGGAACAGATACTACAAAGGGTAACAGAAGCATCCAGGATGTCCATGATCGATGGTTTATCTGGCTACAATCAAGTCTCTGTTCTTCCTTAGGATAGGGAAAAGACAACATTCACCACTCCATGGGGCACATTCATGTATGTCAAGATGTCATTTGGATTAATGAATGTAGGGGAAACGTTCCAGCGTACCATGGACATAGCTTTCGTCGGGGAAAAGGATAAATTTGTGGTCGTATATCTAGATGAAATCACAGTGTTTTCAAAGTCTGATAAAGAACACTATTGTCATCTCATGAAGGTTTTCCTGAAATGTAGAAGTTTTGGCATTTCATTAAACCCCAAGAAATCTTTGTTCGCCATGTAGGAGGGAAAATTGCTAGGCCACATAGTATCAGCGAAAGGAGTCAGGATTGACCTTAGCAAAGTTGAGGCAATACAAGCTTTATCAGTCCCGAGGTCCAAGAAGGAGGTCCAATCTTTCCTTGGCAAGATTAATTTTCTAAGGAGGTTTGTGCCTAACTTTGCTGAGGAGGTAAAACTTATAACAGCCATGTTAAGGAAAGGAAATGAAGTGAATTGGACTCCTCAATCACGACATTCCTTTGAGCAAATAAAGAAGGCCCTGACAGAAGCCCATGTGCTTATTAGCCCCGACTACTCAAAGGATTTCCTTATTTTCTCCTTTGCCTCACCTGACACGGTGGTTGTTGTTTTGTTACAAACAAACAAGGTTAGACTTGAGCAGCCTATCGCCTATTTCAGCCGAGCATTGAGGGATGCCGAAGTCAGGTATGACAATATGGAGAAGCAGGCCTATGCCCTGGTGAAGGCTCTCAAGGCATTCAGAATTTATGTCCTGCTGTCAAAGATCATCACTTATGTCCCCTCAGCTTCTATTAAATACATTCTTATTCAGCCTGACATAGACGGGAGGAGGAGTAAGTGGATCGCCAAGATTCTGGAATTTGACCTGGAAATAAAGCCTACCAAATTAATCAAAGGTCAGGGTTTAGCCAAGATGTTGGCTAAAGCCAATTGCCAATCTTTGGGGATAAGTTTCATCAACGAATGCTCAGGAATTCAGCAGGATCGGTTGTCTGACATAGACCGTCAAAGGGAGCCCCCATTGGCTCGATGTCCTTGGTATAAGGATGTCATATACTTTCTACAAGAGTTGCGGCCTCCAAACGGCCTGTAAAGAAACAAAGCAAGAGCTCTGAAGCTCAAGGCTGTCAGATACTTCCTCATCGATCAAATTTTATACTGGAAAGACCCCCTGGGGGTGATTTTAAAATGCATGAATTCACAAGAGGCCGATATGATCATGGCTGAATTTCACAGTAGCCTATGTGGAGGGCACCATTTCTGGAAGGCCACAGCCCACAAAATTCTTAGAGCCAGGTACTATTGGCCCACCTTGTTCTTTGATGTCCATAGAGGAGTTAGGACCTGTATCCAATGTCAAAGGTTTGCAAGAAAACAACAGCTCAAGTCTTTTCCACTAAATCCTGTGGTTGTTTTGGGACCTTTCTAGCAGTGGGGCCTAGACTTCATTGGAGAGATTCACCCCGCTTCCAATGGGCAGCACAGATGGATCCTGACTACTACAGATTTCTTTACCAAGTGGATTGAAGCTATCCCTACCAGGAGTGCTTCCCACAAAGTAATCATTGGGTTCTTGGAGGACCTCATCACAAGGTTCGGCTGCCCAAGTAAGATTATCAATGATAACGCAGCCGCTTTCGGGTCTGAGCCATTAGGCAAGTTCTGTGAGCAGTTCGAGATCAAACTGATTCACTCCACCCCGTATTATCCATAGGGAAACGGTTTAGCAGAATCCTCCAACAAAATCCTGATAAGAATCATCAAAATATTGTTGGAAGACAACAAGAAGGCCTGGCATTCCAGATTGAAATTTGCTCTATGGGCTGACCGAGTGACCACAAAGAGATCTATAGGCGTCTCTCTTTTCCAATTAGTCTATGGAGAAGAGGTTTTTTTTCCTTCTCATCTAGCCATTCCTGTACCAAAATTCCTCTAGGATCATCAGGAGGAGCCTGATGACATGATCAGAAGGATTCATCAGCTAGTGGAGGTCCAACAGGCCAGGGAGCAGGGAATGGATAGAATTCAGGACCATCAGCAAAGGATCAAGCAAGTTTTCGATAAGAAGGCCAAGAAGGATCAGTTCCAGATAGGAGACCTGGTGCTGAAATGGGATGCTCCTAAGAAAGATAAGGGCAAACACAAAAAATTTGAAGCCCTGTGGATCGGCCCTTTCAAAATCTCTGAGACTTTCTCAAATAACACATATAGGTTGCAAGATTTGGAAGGTGAAGAAGTTTTCAGCAGCCTAGTAAATGGGCATTTTCTTAAAAAATGTTTTGTCTAAGCCTTCGGTGGCTCCTGTGTTTTTTAAATATTGTCCTTCTCATCCTTTTTTTTACTTTTATTTTTTCGGCCTAGTAAATAACTTCATTTCTCAACAACAAGGCACTGAAACTGCAAAATGAGTCCTTAGAGCATCACATGGACGACTCTATCCCACATGGAGCCTAATGTTAGTAGCATTACTCGTCCGAAGCGCAAGAGCGATCAGGTCTGCAAGTGGCACGATGAGCGTCGAGCGCAGCTCACAAAAGAAATATATTTCGGGCTTAAATCAAGCGAGCTAGTAGTTTGATTTTAATGATCAGGGTTCATCCAAAGGGACAGATCAACGGTTGGCAGGAAATCACGGTTAGCGAAGTTGCGCCAAGGTTAGCAATGCATAGCACCCATATTTTATGCAGGAATGGATGGCAGTCGTTCATCCCAAAGGATGTGTGGCACGAGATCTCGTCACGTCGGCTTTTCGGCAGTCGCGAGTTCAAAGGGTGAAGGTTTTATGTCATTGTACATCTCGAAGCCCTGAACCCAGAAGTGTCGATAGTGCCCAAAGTCGGGCCCACGGTATCAAGGGGCAGTCTCAGCCATCCATATGAAGCGGACACCTGGTGCACGATTAGGCTCCCTGCCTTTTCGCCCATCACGGTTTCGAAATGCAAGGAGCATCTTCCTCATATCCCCGATGCGTGAAGTAGCGAGAGAATCTAAGACATGGGGCCCACAGCAATGTTGGGTGAGTTTTGGACCGTCATATTTGAAGGACGTGTGGTGCCCAATTGAGTCGTCTCGACATTTCGCCCATCGCAACTATGATAAGCAAGGATCAGCTCCTCGCGAACGCTGAAAGCGCCTATGGGAATAAAAGCAGGGTCACGGTCTGCGGTCTCTTGGGAAATAAAAGAGCTAAGCAAAAGGGGTCGAAAGCGTCGAGTCCAGTCATCGAGAGGATCATCGGAACTTCCAGGTGCCATCGGATACGATTTCGCTCCTAGTTTTTGCTTGGAGTAAATAAAGGAAAGAACGGGTGGTTGAGACCTCCTTTCATTCATTGAGTGTGAGGTATGGAGGGTATGGAAAGCTATCTTCTCGAGGGATTTTTGTGTATTGGTTTTTCCAAAGAGGCCATGTTGAAGTCCTCGACTAGACAGAGAAGTCTGCGCATGTCATTTTGGCCTTTAATATTTCAGCTACCTCCCCTGCAAAGACCATGCGCAGTTAAGATGGCGCTTGAAGAAGGATATCAGTACGAGTTTGACTGAAAGGACACCAAGCCTTGAGTGACTGGGCACGCCTCTCCGAGGTGAATTTTTCTGAGTATATAGACTCAGTCTTTGTATTTTGTAATCCATCGATGGTTGAGCAAAGCTCCCAATTGTAAAGTTTTGATGAAGCGTTGATCTCTCTGGTTAATGTATAAGGCATTTGAGATTTCTTACTTTATGGATGTCAGCTTCTCTTCCATCTCTTTGTTTACTGTGTTAGAACAACTCGGAATTGGAGGATCCAGTCGAGTTGCAACTGTTATAGGATGATGTAGGTTGGATCATTGTAACAGTTACATTGTTTCTAATCAGTTCCTTTGATTTTCTTAACGCTGAACGACTTTGAATTGGAGGATCCAGTCGAGTCAACCCTCAACTCCTTGAAGCTCCGGACCAAGAGGATCTTGGCTTCTAAGTTTTTCATCCTCAAGCTTCCGAAGGCCTGTGGCCCAAGGCAGTCTTGTCCACCCTTCTCATAAGTCTTCCATCTACCACCCCTTTAATCATTTACTGACGGAAGTTGGATCAAGACCTCCCTTACTTTCTACATACCAGGCCCGGTTTCCTGAATTAAAGCTATATCTTCTCGGGTCTTTACCCATTTGATCACCCCATTAAACAAACTGTGACATAAAATTGATGGGCGTTGGGCTCTACTCCTACAAGCAATCCAGGGGTGACTTCTGACGCTAACAGGATTAAATCCAATGGCTCTCCATCTTTTCTTATCCTATCCTTCCATTTAATTCGATCCGACGGCTGACAGATACTTGGGTGATCGAGATCTCAGATCTCATCCCTTGCTTTTTATGTCCTTCCACTTAAGGTGATCTAACGGTCATCGCATTTTCTCCAGATCTGATGGTCCTTATTCAATTCGGATTTTCAAGCTTCGGGTAATTCAACTTTCAAGTTGTCAATTCTTCTAAAGTGAGATTCCCTAAACAATAACCTCCTCGCAAATTTTGACGTGAACCAATTGTTTTTCGTCGATCATGTTCTTAGATCGATGGCTCGATCTATCTTCGGTGTTGCTCTTCTAGCTTATCTTGTCCTTCCATTAATTCAATCTGACGGCTGACAGAAACTTGGATGATTGAGACCTCAGATATTTCAGCTTATCATGTCTTTCCACTCACAAGTGATCCAACGACTATCGGATATTCAAGTATTCAAATTCTCAACGGCCCTGGTTTGTCCTGTGGATATTTTGATCCTAATCACATTTATGTACTGCACTTTCCCTTTTGAGATTTGATCTTTTCATATTGTTCGCTTCTCCTCCTCAGCTTATGTTGTTTTTTTTTTCCATCGTCATTGATGTTCTTTCCATCAATGACAAGCACACTCTTCCCATAAAACATTCCAACAACATGCTCACCAAAAATCAACTTCAGATTTGCCAGTATGACTCCTAAAAACACAAAATGGATGTAGATGAAATTGTATTATCACTTGGCCATATGGTTTCTATTGGATTTAAAGTTTTAACAAAAATAAGTCAATATCAATATCTACATGCTCACCAAAATTCATCTTTAGATTTCCCTGTATGGCCTCTAAAAACACAAAATGGTTGTGATTGAAATTCTACTATAACTTTGTCATACGATGTTCATCGGCATTCAAATTTTAACAGAAAATTGATAACCTCAATATCGACATACTCGCCAAATTTTAGATTTTGATTCATCTATTTCATTCCTCGAAAGGTGAAATTACAAGCATGTCAAGAAGGGATACTCAAATCCCCCATGCCATAAACAATTCGTATTTTTTGTATATGAATAGTTTTGGAATTTTATGTGAATGTTTTTAAGGAATTAAATGAGATTTTATTTTATTTGTGTGAACCAGTTTTACTCTTACATTGGCCTCTTGAAAGAAGGAGGAGGCTAGATTCCCCCATACCCCTGAATTATATGAAAGCTATGCATAGATTATTGTGTAACTATTGTAAATGATTTTGAATATTACTATGAGGTATTTACCTCTATCATATGATCGATTATATCATGTTTTGGAATCAATATTGTGAGTTCCGAATAATCGTTAGGCAAGAAGCCTACACATTAAAAAAAATCATTTCATTATGTTTAATATGGCCCCGATGATCATGGTATCACACTTATAATCAAGGGAGAAGGTGTTATATTCATAAGCTTAAGGACCCTAACACTAAACCCTAGGATTGTTCTCTTTTGGAGGGAACAAGACCTCCATCTAAGAGATTCTAGGGAATCATTGAGTTGAGATGATTAAGGAACTTCTGAAATAGAATCAATATGTGAATCATATGCTTATGCTTATTGTAGTTGGTTATGCTATCTATTCTTAAGTTTCACCATTTTGAAAAGGTATTATATGGCAAATTGTGAATTGCTAGTTCTAATTAAATTGAGATTTTCAACTTGATTTTGTTGTCTAGATAAATTACAATGAAGACCTTGCATTTAAAGATGGGAATCTTGACCTTATGTTGACCGGTGTAATGCCAAGCTCTATCATAGTAATTAAGAAGAAGGGTTTATATGTTGTAAATGGTCTTAATGTGTTGTATTTTACTTAAGTGCACCATAGTCAATGCACCCATATTTCTTAAGTGCATTGAAATTTCTAGTGAACTAAAAATGTAAGAACACATCATATACAATGCACTTATTATTTAATTATCACATCAACTAATTTGATAAGTTTAAAACATATACTTTTCCATTGTGAGGTTTAAATATCAATGCATCTGTATTAACACATGTCATTGATACACGGTGCCACTATTCCTCTTGAAAACATTGAAGAATATGTCACATAAACCACACCATTCAATGTGCCCATTGGAGATAGAAGCATCATTCACAATGGGCTTAGTCATATGTAGAAGCACTACTAATAGTGCTACCATTACACAGCAACACATCAGATGTCATACAAAAATAAAATTTTGGTATGGTGGTGCACCTCCATGATAGGATCGCACCATGAATTCTAAATATTAGTGTGCATGTATTGACACAAAATGCTGAAAAATAGTACCACAATTCCTATGGAGAGCACCAAAGAACATTACACATATTGTATGTTATTTAGTGTGCCAATAGGAAAGAGAAGCCCCATCCATAGTGCACTTAGTTATCAAATGTAGCACCAATAAAGATGTTACTATTACATGATATCACACCACATATCTTATGAAAAGAAAAAATTGGAATGACAATGCACCACTTAGATTGGATCACATTGTCACATTGCGCTAATTTGATAGGATAACACTGTGATGGTGTGTTGAATCATTCAAATGTACACCACCATCACTTAGTGTAGCTATCATAGTTGTCTAACGTACATGAGAAAATATGGAACACCACCCTCGGTGCTCCATATATTCCTTACCACACTGGATAGCTTATAAATCCAGGCATGATTCATATTCAAATTCCTAATGCACATAAAATGCAATGGAGCACCAATATGATGCACTAAGGTTCTGTACACGAGAAAGGTTCCGTACACTAGAAAAAACAAGGGTTGCATGGCAGCGGGGTCCCTGCCAGGTTGGGATGGGAGTAAATGTGAGGTAGTAGGGACATGTGGGTAGAAAGTTGAAGTAGATGTGGTTTGCATGCAGAACATAGCAAAGTAAATATATAGTTTTATATATATGAAATATGTAATTTTATACATACAAAATATGTTCTTGTATAAAGTATATATTTAGATTTATGCATACGAAATTTGTACTTTTATAAAGTATGGGGATGAGATTCTATAGAGCATGCACGGAGCCGTCATTGCATACTTAGCCAGTTTTTGGATCGCGGGTTCTCGGGGTGGCGGGTTCAAAGTTGGGCCTCTTATGTTCCATGGCCTACAAATAGCACCGACAGTTCCACGATATACAAAATGACAGGCGGAGTGGCGGACTATAGAAATTTATCAGAAATTAATAATATCAGTTATACAATAGAATAGTAATAAAGTCTGTTACATAGGTTCGTGGAGAAAAACACCAAAAAATTAGCATTGTCGAACTATTTTGTTTTAAAACTAAGGCTTTTGTTGGACAAAAAAGATACAGCATTGCCAAATTGGTTTTCTTTGCACACGTTTTACAGAGCACGGATGGAGCGGTCATTCCATACTTAGCCAGTTTTTGGATCGCGGGTTCTCGGGGTGGCAGGTTCAAAGTTGGGCCTCTTATGTTCTGTGGCCTACAAATAGCACTGACAGTTCCGCGATACAAAAAATGATAGGCGGAGTGGCAGACTATAGAAATTTATCATAAATTAATAATGGCAGTTATGCAATAGAATAGTAATAAGGTTTGTTACATTGGTTCGTGGAGGAAAACACCAAAATATTAGCATTGTCGAACTATTTTTCTTTAAAACTAAGGATTTTCTTGGACAAAAAAGATATAGCATTTCTGAATTGGTTTTCTTTGCACACGTTTTACAAAGCATGGACAGAGCGGTCATTCCATACTTAGCCAGTTTTCTGATCGCGGGTTCTCGGGCTATCGGTTTCAAAAATGGGCCTCTGTTGTTCCATTCCCTATACAAATTGACAAGTGGGCTTGCGAACTATACAAACTCATTATAAAATAAATAATGTTTGTTACATATCTCTAGAAATTACATCAACGTCGTTGAAGAGCAAAAAATTAGCATACAATAGGAATTTTGCACCCAACAATCCCGTCATATACATGAGACAGTAATTTATAGAAGATTATAACATTGTACGAAGATTTATAGTAATTTTTATAATGCTATAAAACTTCATACATTTTGTACTGAACAATTATCGAGTTGCGGGTTCGCAGAGTCCTGGGTTCACACTTTTCATGTCTAGTGTGTTACGTGATATACATTTTGCACCAAATACTTTCGTCATATACATTTTGCAGCGAACAATTTCGTGATATACATGGCACAGAGCAATTTATAGAATATTATAACGTTGTATGGAGATTTAAAGTAATTTATATAATGTTATAACATGTCTTAGTTAATGAATAGTATAAGAAATTTTTTTAATTTTATTCAATATTTTTTTTTTATAAGTAAGATTATATAAAAGTCTATCAAAATGAAGGAGTACAGAGAATTTCATGGTTTCAAGCGGTAAATATTGAGCCGCCCTGAGGGAAAACCAGCTCAGCCAGCCAAACTGCTTCATAACTTAAGTGTAGATTGTCACTGATGCAAAAAGAGTTCAAAATTCTAGTCCGTAAGGGTGGGTGCTAGAACTGTGGAAAGTGTAGATAGCCTAATTATAATAACCATGGACAAATGCATGAAAGGTCGGTATGCACATGACAAAACAACAGACAAAAACAACAGAGATCACTGGTATGGGTTGTAGTGCGGGGACGCGGCCATGCAAAAGGCGTGAAATGTCATGTCCCCAGGAGGAGGCGGCTCCTCCTGGACTGGTGTGTGGTCCACTTGCATAACGTTCTCCATCTATGATGGCAGTTGCTCTTCCTTCTGGACGTCCTTCGGGCGTGATGGAAGCCTCTGGTCCTCGCAGTCTGCGTCTACATGGACCAAATTTTCAATGGCAACATTGGTGTTGAGGTTGTTGCTACTTGGGCTATTGCTGATTGGGTTGCCTCTGGTGCGAGGAGATGAGCACCTTGTAATGCGGAGAGCAACTGCAGGAGTTGAGAGGCATTGTCGTCCAGGGTCTGTAGGCGGAACCGGAGGTCATCCATGTCCCGATGCAGGTCGAATACCAAGCTTTGCACCAGTGCAAGGCCTATTTTCCATTCGCATTCTGGGTCAGTGTTGGAACCCGCTCGAGATTGGGGTTGTCATCGTGAATTTTGACTGGCTTCTGAACCATCCATCTGAAATTGGGTGTCATGAAGCTGGTCCTGAAGCGACTGGGTGGCCGGAGAGTTGGGAGGGGCCAAAGGGCCTGGGTGTGAAACAGATGTCGAATTGGCTAAAGGTCCTAGGTTGTTGTTCAGTGAGGCCTCTGAGCAGTCCAGCTCGTCCATTCTGTTGGAAAGTGACATAGGAAGGGGTGGGAGAGATGCGGGAATTTGAGTTGACTGTGCCAGGGAGGAGGATGAGGTGGCCGAAGAGGAGGAGGATAACAAGGAGGGAGCAAGCGGGGGACGCAGGACCAGGCGGGGTCAGTTTGGCTGGCAGGTTGGTCGGCCTTTGGACTTCCTTCATAGCTGGGGCATATCTAGGACAGTGGGACACAAAAAACGTGGCAGGAACAGAGCAGGGTAGGACAAATGCAGAGCAGAGAAAGGTTGGGCAAGAATCCAAGATCTGAGAAGAAAAAGTAGGAAAGAATGAACCATTTGGACCCGTTGGAGCAATTGAAATAGGTCGGGCAGTTGGTGAGGTTCCATAAATGGTCGCACGCGCAGAGTAAAGGTGCAGCGAGGGTGTTGGTCCATCGAAAGGATGTGAAGGCGGAGCAGGGTGTACTGAGAGTAATGGCACCATGCCTCGAGTGAGATGAACTTGAACTGATTAGACAGTTGGGAGTGAGTGGCATGCGATCGTCACATCGTCGGTGCCATGGAGTATCGCTCCTGGTTGCTCCACTCAACACGTGTGCTCTACTAGCACCCCATCCACGGGAAAGGGAATAAATGCAAAGGAGTACAAACACGTGGGCAGAAAGATGAAGTACATGGATACGTGGGAAAAAAACCAAGGAAAATAGTGGTAATGTGGGTTACATAGGTTTCTTGACAAAAAACAACAAAAAAATTAACATTCCTGCACACAATAGAAATTGAAATTTATGAAATGAAGTGTTCCTGAATAGCATAATTTATACATACAAAATATGTAATTTTACAAGGCAGAGTCTTGATTCAATAATTAGCGAGCTTTTGGATGGCGGCTTCTCAGGATGTTTCTGTTCTTTCGTGCCCTACAAAAAGCAGGGATAGTTCCACGATTTACAAATTGACAATCGGAGTTGCGGACTATTAGAATATTAAGGGCATGGTGCCCAAAAAATTTAGCATTTTTGAAGTACTATTCTTTAGATATGCTTTGCACACAGTCGTGGAGAAAATACAAAGAAATAGTAGTAACGCGTTGGTGCGTTGAAATTTGGGCTTTGTTGTTACGTGGCCTACAAATTGCACCCAAAGTTCTGCGACATACGATTTGACAATTGGATTTGTGGACTATTTGATATTTAAGGGCGTACGTATGTTACAAAGAAGAGCTACTAGATACCAAATATGTAATTTTATTAAGTAGATATATAGACCATCGTGGTTGTCAGGCTGGCAGGCTGAAAATTGTGCTCCCATAGGTTCGTGCATAAAAGCATAAAAAGACTACCAATACGGAACTAATTTTATTTAAAACAAAGGCACGGGAGCTTCATTCCGGTTTGTCGAGGTGGTGGGCTGAAAATTGGGCTACTGTTGTTCTGTCACCTACAAATAGCACCGAGAGTTCCGCGAAATACAAATTGAGAAGCGGTTTTGCGGACTATTTGAATTTTTGGATCACGGGTTCTCGAGTTGTCGAGCTGAAAATTGGTTTTCTATTGTTTCGTGCCCTACAAATAGCAATGAGAGTTCTGCGATATACAAATTGACAAGCGGTCCTGCAGACTATTTGAAATTTTGGATCGCGGGTTCTCAGGCTAGGGGGATGAAATTGGCCTTATGTTGTTCTATGGCCTACAAAAATCAAATATGTAATTTGTTGAAGCAGATATATAGAGCATGCACGGAAGCTTCATTGCGGGTTGTCAGGAATGGGGGCTGAAAATTGGGCTTCTGTTGTTCCGTGGCCTACAAATACCACCGAGAGTTTTGCGATATACAAATTGACATGCTGGTTTGACGACTAGAATTTTTGAATGGCGGGTTCTCGATCTGGCGGGCTGAAAATTGGGCTTCTGTTGTTTCGTGGCCTACAAATAGTCCATAGAGTTCCGTGATATACAAATTGACAAACGGACTTGTGGACCATTTGAAATTGAAGGCGCTCGTGTCAAACAAGTTTAGCATTCCCAAATTAGTTTTCCTTTTTACATATGTTGCTGGAGTAAAAAAAAAATAAGTAGTATTGTCATCTGTTACATAGGCTGGTGGAGAAAAGTATGAAACAAATATGATTCCCAAATTATTTTTCTTTAAAAAAATGGCTTCTCGACTTAGGCATTTTTTGGATCGCGGGTTCTCGGGCTTAGGACCTGAAAACCGCACTTCTATTCTTCTGTTTCCTACAAATAGCACCAACAGTTCCACAATATACAAATTGAGAATCGGACTTGCGGAGTATTTGAATTTTAAGGAGCTCGTGTCCCAAAAATTCAGCATTCGAAAATTAGTTTTCTTTACATAGGTTTTACATACGCTGGTGGAAAAGAGGGAAAAAAGTATAGTACTAGTGTTTGTTACATAGGGCGGTGGGCAAAAGGATGAAATAAATAGCATTCCCGAATTAGTTTTCTTTAAAACAGGGGCTGCTCAACACAAGAAATTGAAATTTATGAAATTATAGGTTCATGCAGACCATAGACTATACATAGAAAATACGTAATTTTTTAAAGTAGACATTTACTTTTATAGATACGAAATATGTACTTTCATAAATTATGGGGATGAGATTTTATAGAACAACGACGGAGCCCTCATTCCATGTCCTACAAAGAGCAGGCAGAGATACGGGGTGTACAAATTGAGAAGCGGGCTCGTGGACTATTTTAATTTTAAGGGCCTTTGAGACAAACATTGTGCAGGACATGTTGCAAAGATGCAAGAAATGACAGTCTCTTTACATTTGAGTAGAAAGAAAGTAGTGAACACAATTTTACAACATTTATATAAAAAAATAATAAAACGTGTTACATATTGCTGAAAATTTAAAGAAACATATATATATATATATATATATAAGTGAAATCTAATATCTGAAATTTGAGTAAGCGATTTATGTCATAGTCCATTTTGAAAATGAAAAATCTAGGAACACATCAAAGCAAGAGGAAAACTAGCCTTCCCGAATTAGAGCATAGACGGAACCCTCATTCCACTCTTAGCCAGTTTTTGGATCGCGGGTTCTCGGGTTGGGGACCTGAAAAGCAGATTTTTGTTGTTCCATGACCTTCAAATAGCACCAAGAGTTTTGTGATGTACAAATTGATAATGGGACCTGCGGACTATTTGAATTTCAAGGGGCTCATGTCCCAAAAATTTAACATTTGGGAATTACTTTTCTTTACATAGGTTTTACACACGGTGGTGGGAAAATGTACAAAAAATATAGTACCAATGTCTGTTACACAATGTGGTGGACAGGAGGACCAAATAAATAGCATTCATGAATTAGTTTTCTTTAAAACAGGGGCTCATGAATACAAGAAATTGGAATGTATCAAACTATAGGTTCCTGGAGAGCATAAATTGTACATAGAAAAAACATAATTTTTTAAAGTAGATATTTACTTTTATACATACGAAATATGTACTTTAATAGAGCATGTACGGAGCCCTCATTCTATATAGTGTGGCAGAGCCCATATTACATACTTAGGAAGTTTTTGGAGCGTGGGTTGTCGAGCTGGTGGGCTGAAAATTGGAAAAAAAATGAAACGTGTTACGTATTCCTGGAAATTTAAAGAAACATATATATGTCTGAAATATGATATGTCGAATTTGAGTGAGTGATTTATGTCATACTTTATTTTGAAAAAGAAAAAAAGAGAATAGAGATAAAATAAACAGAATGACTTCACATTCAGCATAGCTAAAGATAAAAAATCCAGGAAGACATAAATATATAAGGAGACAACAAAATAGTTTTATTTGGAATATATGAAAAAAATAATAGTTTGTTACATATCCCTGGAAATGTAAATGCGTTTGTCATATAGACTGGGATTGGGGTTCCCGCGGACCATAACAAAAATATGTACAAGAAATAGGAGTGTGGAAAGAAGTTGGACACGCTAGAATGTAATACCTGAAAAGTAGAAATGGGAAGATCAGTTTTTGCCTATAGATTTATACTCAGAAAATGAATAACTGGATTGATAAAGAAAGGACTATCACTATACACTTACAGGAATGGTACGTATAAGTAATTTTTGTGTTTGGTTGGTGATGCCTTTCCCTGCTGGTTTTTTGTGGGCAGCCCGCTTCAATAACTAGATTGATACATAGAGGATTTATGCATTTGTCTGTTGGATTTCGTGGTTGATCCACTTCAAGTTCTCTTCAATATAGCTTCTCAAGGGGGCGGCGTTGATGTCATTGCGGATTCGAATGTTGAAAACTTCATTTTCTAATTCGCTTAGATCAATTGAAAGTGTACACAAACCTTCATAAATGTCTCCATTCTGTAGTGAATACCCGACTAGCCAGTTGTCCACCTCTTCTTCATGATATTCAACAATTATGTAAAACAATTCTAAAGACAAGGCCTTCAAATTATCAACTTGTTGATAAAAATATATCTTGGTTTACATCAGTGAGTTGAGGATTAATCTGGGGTCCTGGAAGCCATTTGTCTTTCCTGCTAAGTCTATTTTGGTGATCCTTGTGAATAATGTTTCTTTCTTTGCTATTGCTTGCTTACACGATTAGGTACAGGTTCTTCACTTTCTGTTTCCAGCATGCTTCGAATTGAGTGATCCTTTTTTTGGACGAGAAATCATGTTGTCTTCTTCTCGTCTCTGGCATGTTGTTGACATGAAAGGCAAAAGGGATGACCTAGTGCACATAGAAAGTTTCTTCATTCTTTAAATCTGTCTGCAGAAGTAGGAGAAAGTTATGTGCCCTGCTCCCCAGGGAATCCATATTCTGTGATGTTTCCTAGGCCTTGGCAATCAGTTCTATTCTTTTGTTGATATTTTTCTCCACATATCCTCTACAGGATGCGAGGAATATGGAGGACCCTTTTAGATTCGTTGCAGGGGTGCACATAGTCGCAGGCATGGATATTTCCAAGGAACTGCCAAGCAATGGCATAGGAAACAAAGATTCCTCTAATTCCTTAATCCGGTTCTTTAGTCTGGCATTTTTAGCTCCAATGACTCCAACGGAATCATGAAGAGCATCTCTGGTTTCCTTGTGAAGTTCAGAGATTTTGGATGCGTGCATATTAGCAAGGTCAAGTTTTGAACGATGTTTTCTTTTCTTATTAATTACATCTCTTTTTTCAATGATTAATCTCTTTTATTAGGTTTCAAAAACAACGCTCTGGAATACGAAGGATTCATCATCATCAAAAATTTCAGTACCAACCATGTCCATTGAGAAGGAATACTGAATTGCATTTGTGGGATGATTAAGTTTGCAGAATATGATTTCCAGATCAGCGTCAAGATCCATGTTTTGATGGTAAATTTTGGGCTGCTCTGCCTCCCCTACAATTCTTTTTTCATCCTTTTGCACGGGAAGCTCTTGAGGAAGATGTTCACCGTATCTCTACAAAACTACGATGGAGCTGCTGGCAATAGTTTATCAAAAGGTTGGTTGGCTCCAGACACTGCTTGAAATGAAGAAATGGAAGGGACAATATAACCCCACGCAAACATTGTTGCAATGCGTGCGAATGGAAAATCTCGTCATTAATGACAATATCTATGTGTGATGTATGGTGACCTGTTAAAAGTAAAGTGTAGTTATTGCAAACTTAGAAGTGCGAAGGTGAGGGTTACGACAAAGAACATTTAAGTATTGGAGGTTTCGTGAACAAACCAAGCTGGCGGCGTGCAAATGACATTGCATGGTATTTGAAATTAAGACTGGGAAGCGATTGGAGGTTTCGTGAAGGAAGCAAGCTGGCAGCGTGTGAATGACATTCCATGGCATTCAAAATTAAAACTGGGAAGGGAGAAGAAAATGCTTCGCAAAAATTACATTAATGGAAAATCTTCTCGAGACTTGCGCACATCAATGATAGCTTAGACGGTAGCTACATGATGACCTGTTATCATTAAAGATTTAGAAAGAAGACATATATATATATATATATATATATATAAACAGTGTTTTTTATTATGCACACATGCGAAGGTAACAGCCATGGGGAAGAGCAAGCAAGGAAGGAATGGCCAACTCTGAAAGTGCATGGTTTAGGATCGCGCGTTCTCGGGCGGGCTGGTTCAAAAGAATGCCTCTATTGTTCGATGTTCTACAAGTAGCACACAAAGTTTCACGATATACAAATTGAGAAGAGGACTTGTGGGCTGGTCGAGATTTGATAGACTATCTATAGTTTCTGGATCGCGGGTTCTCATGCAGGCAGGGTCAAAAACGACGCTCTATTGTTTGGTGCCTTGCAAGTATCTTATGATAATAAATTGAGAAGAGGATTTGCGAGGTGACTGGCTCAACATTCTACTCCAGGGATGGTGGGCTCCCACAAACGAGCAATACATATTTGTGAGTTGTACATTGGACCGATTTCCGCCATATAGAAATTGGGTTCTCAGGCTGGCAGGTTCAAAATTGCCTAAGAAAGGCAAAGGGCTCCGTCCAAGTCCCACTGCACATTTCATAATTCATGTGCAACACCAATTATATCATTACCAAATCAGTGTGTGTAGAAATGAGGCAAAAGTAGATATGTGCCTTTATAAAGTATGGACATGAGATTTTATAGATCGTGTACTGATATCGCATTCCATACTTGCGGGTTCTCGGACGAGAGGGGTCAAAAAATAGGCCTCTATTGTTTTGTGTTTTACAAATAGCACATACAATTCCATGATATATAAATTAACAAGAGGACTTGCTGGGTGGCTGAGAATTTATAGAGCATGTACAGTTTGTGCATCGCGGGTTGGCGGGTTGGCGGGGTTAGAAACGGGCCTCTATTGTTCGGTGCCCTACAAATTTATTATGATGCACAAATCTCTTATTCCATACTTAGCCACTTATTTGGATCGTGCACTTGCGAGCTGCACACTGTGCCTCTAATGTTTTGTGTCCTGCAAATAGCAATTATAGTTGGGCGATATACATATTGAGAAATGGACTTGCGGGCTAGTTGTCTCAACATTGCAGTTCTGCTGGATCGCGGACGTGCAGCGTAGCGGCTTCTCGACGCAAGAA
>JZKD02S1844721.1:437654-451880 GCA_000966675.3 Picea glauca
CTCTTTCATCTTTTCAACTGTCATTTTGAAGTTGTTTTCTAGATACTTTCAGTTTCTATCAAAACAGAGAAAAGCACAGGCAAAAAATAAAAACTAGCAAAATAAAAAAGAAAAGAAAAATAGCGCACCAATCCCCGTATGTATATTTAAACCTTCTTCTTCTCAACTTGAATCCCCCCTAGTTCCCATAGTAGATGAGAAGAAAACAGACCGACAATGGAAATTGAACCAAACAGAAGAAAGACTCAGAGGTAGAAGCCATTCCAGCCCAAAGTAGAATCAGAATAAAAGGCAAGGAGATTCCTACAATTCAAAAGATGCCTCAAACACATGTCAAGATTCAACCAAGCTAGAAACAAAGAGAGGAAAAACAGATTGCTTTTGAAATCCCAAGACTGGAGGGAGAAGCTTCGCAAGACCCCTACATGGAAGATATCGAATCTTTCAAAGATGTCGAAATCACCTTCACATAAGCACACTATAGCTCAAAAAAAAAATCCTAGGTGAAGAAGGACATGATTATCAAGCTTTAGAGGAAATACAACTGCAAAAATCTGGTAGGTGATCCTCCCGAACTGTCAAAGAAGAGAAAGCACACAAGGATATCCTCTTGTGGTCATAGAAAACATTGTCAGGTATGGTAGGATCAAGCTCAAAGAAATAAAAAATGCCCAACAGAGGTGCAACAAATAAAGGGGGTACCCACTCCAACCCTCTGAAATAATGATCTCGATCTCTTGGAATTGTAGGGGTCTAGGCAGCGGCTCCAAAACATTGAATGTCAAAGATCTAGCCATAACTAAGAAACCTAGTGCACTCCTAATTCAGGAGACCAAGATGAGATCTAAAGAAGTCATGAAGCAATGTAAACATTTTTGGTGCACCAATAACCATATTGTTGTGGCTGCACGAGGAGCCTCCATCGACATTTGTACTATATGGGATGAGCATGAGGTAAGTTTGGAACACCAATTCCACTCCCAACATTAGATCTTCACCAAATTAAAACACATTCGAAGAAATCTTAGTTACACAATTTTCAATGTATATATGTCGAATAACCTTGCATAAAATGCAAAGTGATGGAACTCTCTTCTCAATCTGAGGAACTCAAATCTCTCTGGAAATAGTATCATCGATGGTGATCTAAATATAATATGGAATAGTGGGGGAAAAAATAGAAATATTTGATAGAGACCCCTTCAGAGACTCGATGGAAGAGCTTATTCTTGATTGGGATTTCTTTGACATCCCTCCTCAGTGCAGAAAATACACTTGGACCAACATGAGTGCCGAATTAGGGCACATAGCTGCAATATTAGACCATTTCTTTGTCCATAGTAGCTTCCTCCTTCAGAATGCCTCCATAAAATTGTACATTCTCCCCTCTCTAACTTATGATCACAAACCAATCTCTCTTCATTTTCAAGTCCTCCCTAATTATTGTCCTCTTCCTTTTCGTTACAACCCCTAGTGGCTTCACCATCAAGAAGTGGTCGGTCTAATAATCTCAACTTGGGAAACCTAGATTTTGAGCACTCTAGTGTACATTTTGGAACAAAAACTTATTCTGGTTAAACAAGTTCTCAGGCATTGGGACAAGTTTCGCTCCTTCTCTCCAACAGAAGAGAAAAAACGCATAAAATTAAAACTGGATGAGTTGCAAAAATCCTTAGAGGGAGCAGAAGTAACTCCTTAGATACAAAAAACAAAAATGGAGCTTCAATGCAAATATCAGCAAGTCATAAAAAGGGAAGAAGAATATTGGACGTTGAAATTCTAAATTATTTGGCTTCAAGTTGGTGAAAAAAATAAAAAAAACTTTCACAATCAATCTAAATTTCGACAATCCATGAACAATGTACTAAAAATAACTCAAGAGGATGGTATTGTTAAAATAATAGGTGTGCTCGTTTCACCATAGAAAATATCACTATATTGTCACCCAACCATAGGCACAAAGGCCACCCCAGAGCACCTTAACCTTGAAATCTAGAATAATTCTGGAAGAAAAAACTAGAGAAGATAACCAACCAAGATAGAGTACCTCTCTCCAAAGCTAGTGCACCAAGCAGAAATTCCAAACCATAAACCAAATACCAAGTCACCAGTACAGCAGTTGCAACTCTCCTCCAATCATGTGCACCACTAGTCCTTATGAAGTTGTGAGAGTGAGTGGGACAAATGAGCTCAAGCACCCTCTATTTATAGTCCTCCAAGTCTCCTAACTGGGACAACTTCTTCTCTTGGAGGCTAATAACTTAATATAAATTATTCTCTTGAGCCGACTTGTCTTCTAGGGTTTTTAACCAACTGTTTACAGTTTCTTTTGCTTCCCATAATATTCTAGTCTCGTCAAAGGTTACATGTATAGGTTAATACCTCTCGCAGCTATCGTAACATAAACACTCCCTCCTAGCTAGGGATGTATTAAAGGAAATGGTATTGAGCACAAAAAGACCATTTAACCGGTAGCATCATTATAGCCACATATTCTATCTCATGATCACATCGATCAAATCACGAGCACCAACATCACTATCTAGATGGAAATCATCTCCAACACTAGTGATGGTCTCCATGGAAATTAGAACAATGCCATCCAATTGAACACAGCTGTGTCTATCCATAGTAGTATACAACTACTATCCAGTGGTACATAACCACTCCAAGTAGCACACAACTACTAACCAGTGACCCATAGACACTACCGATGGAGCACATCCACCATAGTAGCATACATCTACTATCGAGAGACACGCAGTCTCTACATCAATCCTATAATATCATCTTATATCATCCTGCATCAACAATGTCATCAACTACATCACCTCTAATCCATACTATCATGATGTGAATGTATCATATCTAAGGTGTAATGGCATGATCTGGAGTATCATCTACATCATCTCTAAGTCATACTAGCATGACATAACTAGCATGATTCCAATGCATCATATCTAAGATGTATGCCACTTCTAAGATGTACTCGCATGATGTATATCGGTGCCTCATTGTGTCATCTCTAAGTTGTATGATCATCTCTAAGTCGTACTAGCATGACATATCTAGCATGATGCCAATGCATCATATCTCAGTTGTATTCCGCATCTAAGTTGTACTTGCATGATCATATCTATCATGACACGAGCGCCTTGCATCATCTCTAAGTTGTACTAGCATGAAATATCTAGCATGATGTTAATACATCATATCTAAGTTGTATGTCATATCTAAGTTGTACTCTTGTGACCATATCTAGAATGATGTGGCTCACCAACATCATATCTAAGTTGTACTAGTATGAATATAACTAGCATGATGTCAATACATAATATCTAAGTTATATGTCCACCTCTATGTTGTACTAGCACGATGCTCCTTAGGACATTGTATCAACAACTCCAACCATCTGTATCATATCTGAGTTGTACTAGCATGATCATATCTAACATGATGCAAGAATCATCTCTAAGTTTTATGACCATCTCTAATCTATAATAGCATGATACAGATCCACAACTCACTGACAGTCCATGATTCCACATATCAGTGCTCCCTCCCAACCGAGGAATTCATCTCCTCCCTTTCAACCAAGGGAGCATTCTCCACAAGCCCCAGCTTGTCCCTAAGGTATGAAAAAATTATCTTGAACAAAAGCTTCGTCAAAATATCCGGAGTCTGCTTGTAACACCCTCTTTCCCCCAAGTTTGTAAAAATAACTATACTGGCTAAGAACTGTGGCAAAATAAAAAATGTGAATGTGTGATGTGAATGGACCTTGTGAAAAAGGTTGATGAATGTGAATAATATTATGAATATGTATATATATATTGCGGGACTGTTGAGAGGGGATGTGCTGAAAAAGAGACCACGATGGCTAGAGACAGGTGGTGGAAGGCACCTAGAAAGGTGGCGTTAACTTCCACCGAAACCAATACCGTATTTGGACTTCACTAGCCCAGAGAACCAAGAGCGGTTCACTGGCCCGAAATAAATTACTCGTAGGTTGGTAGGTAGATGGATCCTCAAAAATTAATGAGGGATGGGGGAAGTGAACCGCCCATCAGTAGGAGCCTTGGGCCTGACCACCATGAGGGAAATCGCGCCACATGCAACCTCGCAAGAGGGAAATGCGTGAGGAAGAAGCGGAGGGGGCAGATGTGAGGGGAGGAAGAGAACTCTGGAAAATACAGAGTGAGTGATAGTAGAGAAGGGGGAGAGTAACCCTCGTTCTCGGTCACTGGCAAATAGAGACGCAGTCTGGCAGCATCGTGGTCTCAGCTCCGGGGTGGCTAGTGGTAAATCCTATCGGAATCACTGAGCCTACGGTTGGGTGGAAACGAGCACCCCTCTCAGCAGTTGCATCACCTCTGGTGTTATTTCTGATAAGTGTTATTTGAAGTTAATGCCATAATCGCATGTTCAGTTTTATGTGCTTGAAAATAGTTCTGAATAGAAGTGTTTACCTAACGTTTGATTTGATAGAATGGATGCCTGTGTATGCTTACATGCCATAGTTGTTTTCTGCACAAATGATTAAGTCTGGGACATGAGTTCTCTCCACTGAGAATCGTCTTATTTTCTTAGTTCTCGTAATATTTTGGGAAGGCCCCTTGAGAGTACTCTTTTACGAGAATCACCCCATAAACCTTGTAACCGTACTGAACCTTACCAGAGACTCGGTTAAGATTAGGGATAATTGCCACAGAACTGTCTGAGGGTTCATGCAATCCGGGTCTAGAACCCTTATGCAAGAAATAGTAGCTTTCTAAGGTCTCGGGGCCATGGGAGCCTGAAGCTCCGAGAGTTTGAACTTCATGATTCAAGCTCAAAAGGGATAGCGAGTTCAAATATAGAAAGAAAATACCCTATCGCTTGGTAAATGAACGGTCGAAATCCTTTCAAGAATACCCCAAGCTTGTCAACACTGACGGATCTAGAGAAGGAGCATAAGCGTTAACACCTCACCCTTTCAGCCTTCGCAAATAGCGATGGGATCCTAGACCATAGATCCCAGGGACCCATCGGAGCTCTTTAAGCCATCGATCTTAACCTTTACATAGGTGGGAGAGTGAACTCGACTACGTCCCGAAATTCCCAAATACATCGGGACCGTCCATGTTGGAGGACAGGTGGCAGAGATCTAACCATTTCACGTATCGGGGATTCGTGAGTTTGGAGGTAGAAGACCAGGCTCTTGGAGTCACGAAGTCCTGAGTCTCTAGATCGCGATGTGATATGGGCCATTGATCAAAGAGGAAGGACAACCATAGGATCTAATGTCTCGATACCTCGCGTATCAGGGATTTGTGAGTTTGGAGGTGGAAGACCAGGCTCTTGGAGTCACGAAGTCCTAAGTCGCGAGATCGCAATGTGATGTGGGTCATTGATCAAAGAGGAAGGACAATCGTGGGATCTGATGTCTCGATACCTCGCGTATCGAGGATTCATGAGTTTGGAGGTGGAAGACCAGGCTCTTGGAGTCACGAAGTCCCGAGATCGCGATGTGATCTGGGTCATTGATCAAAGAGGAAGGACAGTCGTGGGATCTGACGTCTCGATACATCGCGTATCAGGGATTCATGAGTTTGAAGGTGGAAGACCGAACCCTTGGAGTCGTGAAGTCCCAAATAGCAAGAAGTAGGAGCAACCATTGAGTCAGGGCCTCCTCGCCATATCGCATATCAGGGTCTCGGAGGTTGATGGGAATCAATTTCGACTGTAGAAGTCAAGATCTTGTGAGTTGCGAGAGCTTGTGCAACACGTGGCACGTCCTCTTGGTGGGACCCATGTGGTTGACAGGTGGTGTGATGATAAGATGCCCAGGAAGAGGGAGAAGTGGTGACAGGTGGTGGACACATGTCGTTTAAAAGGGGAGTCAACATCCCATTGACTTCTCGTACTTCGGGTTCTCGTAAGAAAGGAGCACAAAGGCCCAACAACTCAAGTCACGAAATTGCGAGTTTCGAGAAGCCCGGAAGGAGTCAAACCTTCTCTGAATTTCGTGTCTCGGGGTGTTGTAAAAGAAGGGCCCAGAGGTTCAACCTTTCAACTCACGAACATGCAAGTTGCGAGCAAGGCTAGCAGTTATCCCTAGATGGTGGTCATGCATGGAGAGCGCTAATAAGGAGGGGCCATACCATATCGAAAACTCGGGTATCAGCGATTGGTGAAGAAAATTTGAGGGCCTTCGACTCACGACTCGCGAGGTCGCGAGTTGTGAAAGGCGCTTGCATTTAGGCGCGTATGTGGTCCTATCGAGATAGGGACTAAAGAAAAGGAACTAGTGCTTTGTCATTAAGCAGCGGGTAGATCTGGACGGCCAGAATCTGTGCGCCCAGATCTATGGCCAAGGTTTCATTCCAGAGCCCCCTTGCCATTCTACCTTTAAGAATGGACTCACTTGTATCACTGAGTCACAAAACACGAAAAGGCGCCTGGTTTGTTTGGCTTGTGGTCCTAACCCACGATCACAGGGAGGTGAACAGGGAAGAACTAGCCTGTGCTAGGCCCCCGTAGGACTTCAGGGATTCTGTCCCTTGAGGAAAAGCGAAAATTTTATTATGCCGTAGTGGGTGTGTTACACTGCTCATCAGTGGAGATATACTGGAGAACCATTTCTCCCCTTTGGACTTTATCACGCATAAAATAATACTTGATCTTAATGTGCTTCGACCTGTCATGGAACACCAGGTTCTCTAAGAGCTTCACACAGCTCTGGTTATCACAATATATCACTGTCAAATCCAACATTTGATCAAACAATGTAGAAACCGGCTTATAGAGTCACATTGCTTCCATACAAGCATCACACGCTGCAATATACCCTGATTCTGCAGTGTTGAGTGCAACAGACTTCTATTTTCTACTAGCCCATAATATCATAATAGATCCCATACTGAAATGCATACCAAAAGTATTATTTCTGTCATCTGCACTCTCTACCCAATCTGAATAAGTAAATCCATGCAGTTGTACATAATTGTTTGAGGCATATCTCAAACCATAAGTTATCGTCCCACGAAGATATCTCAAGATATGCTTTGCATCTATCCAATGCTCTTGTCTAGGTTCCACTTGGAACTAGCTCAACATGTTTACGACAACGTAAATGTTCGACCTAGTATTCACCAAATACATCAAGGAGCCAATAACCTGCCAGTACATGGATGAGTCTACTAGATCAAAATCAGAGTCTCTCAATCTACTCAAATCTGTTACCATGGGAGTTGCCATGTGTTAGCGTCAGAAGTCACTCCTGGATTTCTTGTAGGAGCAGAGCCCAATGCCCATCAGTTTTATGTCACGATTTAATAAATGGGGGTGATCAAATGGGTAAAGACTCAAGAAGATAAAACTTTGACTCAGGAGACCAGGCCTGGTATGTATGCAGCAAGGGAGGTCTTGATCCAACTTCTGTCAGTGAATGGATTAAAGGGTGACAAAGGGAAGACTTGTGAGAAGGGTGAGCAAGACTGCCTCGGGAGACAAGCCTTCGGAAGCTTGAGGAGGAAAAACTCAGAAGCCAAGATCCTCTTGGTCTGGAGCTTCAAGGAGTTGAAGAGTGACTCAACTGGATCCTCCAATTCTAAGTCATTTCAGCGCTGAGAACATCACAAGAACCGATTAGAAACAATGTGACTATTACAGTGATCCAACCTACATCATCCTATAACAGCCACAACTCGACTGGATCCTCCAATTCCAAGTTGTTCTAACACAGTAAACAAAGAAATGGAAGGGAAGCTGACATCCATAAAGTAAGAAATCTCAAATGCCTTATACATTAACCAGAGCGACCAGCGCTTCATCAAAACTTTACAATCGGGAGCTTAGCTCAACCATCAATCCTTACAAAAATGGCGAAAATGCCTACATATACTTCAAACAACAACAGCAGCAAAAACAAGACGCTGCATTAAAAACATTGTGTCTGCATGTACTCTGACAATCTGCCCATGCAGACTCAGGATGATCGTGCGCCTATGCCAGACGCCATCTTAACTACTCGAGGCTCCAGCAAGGGGAGTAGCTAATTCATTAAGTGCCGAGCTAGCGTGTGCAGAATTCCTTCGGCTAGTCGAGAACTCGGGCATGGCTCTTTCGGAAAAAAGGGGATACAGGACCCTCTCGAGCAAACCATCTGCTAGACCCACCATACTTTACAATTAATGAGTGAGGCGAGGTTTCAACCACCCTCTCTCTTCTTCATTTATTCCCAGCAGGTACCGGGATTTAGATCACGTCGAATCAACGTCTCGAGAACACAATGCCCCCCCTCTGAAACTCAATTCGGCGCTTTGGGACCCGAGTGGCCAAATGATAAACATTAGCGCCCCTCCTCTAGGCTTGTTCCTTTACGACCAGGCGCCAAAACCACGGGCTCGATTCTGGGCGCTATCGACATTTCGGGGTTCGGGGTTTCAAGAAGTGAAGTGACGAGGAGCACTTTCCCCTCGAACTCGTGAATGTTGACGTGACATGGATGTGCACCGTGTGTCCCTCAGATGAACGGCCCAAATAGTACGTTATTATAAAGGGGGTTTCCCCCATTTGCAGGCTCGCTTGATGTGACCTGGCGCTAATACTGTGAGCTCAGCTTTGAAGGTCGCTTATCGGCATTTCGGGGTTCAGGGTTTCGAGATGTGAAATGACGAGGGACTTTTACCCCTCGAACTCCCGAATGTCGATATGTCGATGTGACCAGATCTTGTGCCACGCGTTAATGGATCGGACGACCCAGACTTAGCTTTAAAATATAGGCGCTTTCTCTTACGCTATATATCAGGTAACTTGGCAGCCCCGAAATCCCGATGACCGTTGATCTGCTTCGTGGATGGATCTCGGCTGCCGATAGCAAAACCTTGCCCGCTCGCTTGACTCATAACTGGAGAAGAGATCCTTTCGCTACTGCGCTTGGGCGCTCCTCGTGCAACCTTCAAACCTGGATATCCCGATGCCGAAAACAAGTAATGTTGCTAACATTAGGCTCCATGGGGGATAGAGTCATCCCTGTGATGCTCTAAGGACTCATTTTGCAGTTTCAGTGCCTTGTTGTTGGGCTATGGAGTCAGGCTCAAAACATCCCGTTTTTAAAAATACAAGCCGAAAAATAAAAGCAACAAAATAAAGATACATGCTCAAAGGAGATTATTTATATACAATCTTAAACTAATAAAACACTTTACATGGGGCTAGGTGAAAGCAGATTTCCACCATATCCATTCAAGCAGCTTCCTGGATAGAAGCTCCTTCCTTCTGTAAATGATCATCAGTAGATGGTGTAACTGTGATAGCAGAACAGTTACATTCTTCAACTCCTCCTTACAGGCTGGAGTTGAGATGAAATAGGGGAAATGCCACTCCATGTACTTGCTAACAGGATCATAGAATGAGTGGCAAATTTCAGAAAATTGGTGACAGGTAGCCTCCTCTGCTACACAACTATTCTCATGTGGCTGAATATCTCTGACAAGCACAGGTGAGTGGACAACTATCGTAGGCTCACTGATCTCGGGTGGTGGTTGCTCGCTGACATGCTCTGGATAGAAAAAGAAATGCGCGCTCAGTCATTCCTCTGGTTCCTCCTCCTCTTTTCCGTGCACTCCCCCATCTTGTGAAATGGGAATGGTCTCCCGATCCTTCTCTTCAATCCCAAATGTAAATACATCATGGGAAATCTCATGAAGGAAGAAAGAGCAATCCTCTTCCACAATGGCTTCTTTGTTTAAATCTGAGACAGCAGGCTCATCGGGGGCAGATGCTAACACATCCAAGAAATCTTCAATAATCTCTTCAAAAGAGATACTTAGATCATATGCCTCGAAGACTAGAAAATCCTCTTCGTTGTCTTCAGATTCCAATTTTTCACATTGGGGAGTGGGGAATATCGCCTGCTCCACTAGTTCACTCAGGTCATCTTCTTCCTCCCAGACTGGAAAATCCTCTGCACAGTCTTCAGATTTCAGCCTTTCTAATTGAACAGAGAGATACTTCACCTGTTCCCTCAGCTCACTCAGGGTGTCTCCTTCCTCCCTGGGATATTCATCACTTCCATAACACTCCTCTAATGCAAACGAATGGGGAGGAGAAAGGAATGATTTCTGATCCAGGTCATCATAATCATCCTCACAGCCTATGTCAGAAATAGCTTCATTCTATACAGAGTTGTGGTATCCCTCACCACAGCTATGACAAATTAACTCGGAGGGATAAAAATCCTGACAATAGGCGATGAAAGTTGCATGAAACTCTGAGAGTGAAGAAATGCTAGCAGGGGGTAAAGAATGATACCATTTACGCGCATCCCCTGCTAACGAGAACATGAACATCTTCAGTAATACATCCTCATGATGTATCTCCCACTTACGCATGAGTTCATGAAACTCACTGAGGTGATGAACAGGGTCATCCTCTTCACTTTTTTCAAATATGGGCAAATAATCGCCCCATTCATTCGGAGAGGGGACAACATTAGGAAAACCAGGAATAGCAAAAAAATTAAAAGGAGCAAACCTGTGAGTAAGGATTTTCTCCATATCGAACCAGTGGAGTCGCCAATCGATCCTTGAATCATGGAGTCGCCAGGTGAAACATGTGCAGCTTTGAATGTGTCTGGTCTTTGTTCACCATCAAAGGCCAGATCCTAACGTTGTTGTTACCCTAGGAAGCTTCTCAGGCTGAGAAAGCAGCTGCTGAAACCTTCTCGAGAAAGCTCCTTAGGGTCATCTTTCAGGTGTGCTAACAGTAGCCACAACTAAAACAGTGATGTGGAAACCTTGGAGTCGCCACAGTCGAGTCGCCAGGTGCACAGTAGCAATCTTGAAGGGCTCTGATGTCTGATGCACCTTCAGAATCAGAGGCTCAATGTCATTCAATCCCGGGGAAAATTTTCAACTTCGTCCCCGGCAACGGCGGCAGAAATGTTAGCGTCAGAAGTCACTCCTGGATTGCTTGCAGGAGAAGAGCCCAATGCCCGTCAATTTTATGTCACAATTTAATAAATGGGGGTGATGAAATGGGTAAAGACTCAAGAAGATAAAACTTTGACTCAGGAGACCAGGCCTGGTATGTATGCAGTGAGGGAGGTCTTGATCCAACTTTCGTCAGTGAATGGATTAAAGGGTGACAGAGGGAATACTTGTGAGAAGGGTGAGAAAGACTGCCTCGGGCGACAAGCCTTCGGAAGCTTGAGGATGAAAAACTCAGAAGCCAAGATCCTCTTGGTTCGGAGCTTCAAGGAGCTGAAGAGTGACTCAACTGGATCCTCCAATTCTAAGTCGTTTCAGCGCTGAGAACATCACAAGAACTGATTAGAAACAATGTGACTATTACAGTGATCCAACCTACATCATCCTATAACATCCACAACTCGACTGGATCCTCCAATTCCGAGTTATTCTAACATAGTAAACAAAGAAATGGAAGGGAAGCTCACATCCATAAAGTAAGAAATCTCAAATTCCTTATACATTAACCAGAGCAACCAATGCTTCATCAAAAA
Organism: Picea glauca; assembly: GCA_000966675.3. NCBI lineage: Eukaryota > Viridiplantae > Streptophyta > Pinopsida > Pinales > Pinaceae > Picea > Picea glauca. Next base: position 449,161 of record JZKD02S1844721.1, read on the forward strand.
TTTACAATCAGGAGCTTAGCTCAACCATCGATCCTTACAAAAATGGCGAAAACGCCTACATATACTTCAAACAACAACAGCAGCAAAAACAAGACGTTGCATTAAAAACATTGCGTCTGCATGTTCTCTGACAGTCTGCCCATGTAGACTTAGGATGATCGTGCACCTAGGACAGATGCCATCTTAACTGCTCGAGGCTCCAGCAAGGGGAGTAGCTGATTCATTAAGTGTCGAGCTAGCGTGTGCAGACTTCCTTCGGCTAGTCGAGAACCCGGGCATGGATCTTTCGAAAAAAAGGGGATACAGGACCCTCTCGAGCAAACCACCTGCCAGACCCGCCATACTTTGCAATTAATGAGTGAGGTGAGGTTTCAACCACCCTCTCTCTTCTTCATTTATTCCCAGCAGGTACCAGGATTTAGATCACGTCGAATCAATGTCTGGAGAACACAGTGCCCCCCCTCTGAAAATCAATTCGACGCTTTGGGACCCGAGTGGCCAAATGATAAACATTAGCGCCCCTCCTCTAGGCTTGTTCCTTTACGACCAGGCGCCAAAACCACGGGCCCGATTCTGGGCGTTATCATCATTTCGGGGTTCGGGGTTTCGAGAATCGAAGTGACGAGGAGCGCTTGCCCCTCGAACTCTCGAAAGCCGACGTGACACGGATGTGCGCCGCGCGTCCCTTAGATGAACGACCCAAATAGTACGTTATTATAAAGGGGGTTGCCCCCATTTGCAGGCTCGCTTGATGTGACCTGGCGCTAAGACTGTGAGCTCAGCTTTGAAGGTCGCTTATTGGCATTTTGGGGTTCGGGGTTTCGAGATGTGAAATGACGAGGGACTTTTACCGCTCAAACTCCCTAATGTCGATATGTCGATGTGACCAGATCTTGCACCACGCGTCAATGGATCAGACGACCCAGACTTAGCTTTAAAATATAGGTGCTTTCTCTTATGCTATATATCAGGTAACTTGGTAGCCCTGAAATCTCGATGACCGTTGATCTGCTTCATGGATGGATCTCGACTGTCGATAGCAAAACCTTGCCCGCTCGCTTCATTCGTAACCGGAGAAGAGATCCTTCCGCTAGCGCTTGGGCGCTCCTCGTGAAACCTGCAAACCTGGATATCCCGATGCCGAAAACAAGTAATGTTGCTAACATTAGGCTCCATGGGGGATAGAGTCGTCCCTGGGATGCTCTAAGGACTCATTTTGCAATTTCAGTGCCTTGCTGTTGAGCTATGGAGTCAGGCTCAAAACATCCCGCTGCTGAAAATACAAGCCAAAAAATAAAAGCAACAAAATAAAGATACATGCTCAAAGGAGCTTATTTATATAGAATCCTAAACTAATAAAACACTTTACATGGGGCTAGGTGAAAGCAAATTTCCACCATAGCCATTCAAGCAGCTTCCTGGATAGAAGCTCCTTCCTTCTTTCAATGATCATCAGCAGATGGTGTAACCGTGACAGCAAAACGGTTACATTCTTCAACTCCTCCTTACAGGCTGGAGTTGAGATGAAATAGGGTGGCTCCAAGGCATAGGGGAAATGCCACTCCATGTACTCGCTGACAGGATCATAGAATGAGTGGAAAATTTCAGAAAATTGGCGACAGGCAGCCTCCTCTGCTACACATCTATTCTCATGTGGCTGAATATCTCTGACAAGAATAGGTGAGTGGACAACTGTCGTAGGCTCACTAATCTCGGGTGGTGGCTGCTCGCTGACAGGCTCTGGATAGAAAAAGAAATGCATGCTCAATCGTTCCTCTGGTTCCTCCTCCTCTTTTCCGTGCACTCCCCCATCTTGTGAAATGGGAACGGTCTCCCGATCCTTCTCTTCAATCCCAAATGTAAATACATCATGGGAAATCTCATGAAGTAAGAAAGAGCAATCCTCTTCCACAATGGATTCTTCGTTTAAATCTAAGACAGCAGGCTCATCGGGGGCAGATGCTAATGCATCCAAGAAATATTCAATAATCTCTTCAAAAGAGCTACTTAGATCATCTACCTCGAAGACTGGAAAATCCTCTTCGTTGTCTTCAGATTCCAATTTTTCACATTGGGGAGTGGGGAATATCACCTGCTCCACTAGTTCACTCAGGTCATCTTCTTCCTCCCAGGATGGAAAATCCTCTGCACAGTCTTCAGATTTCAACCTTTCTAATTGAACAGAGAGATACTTCACCTGTTCCCTCAGCTCACTCAGGGTGTCTCCTTCCTCCCTGGGATCTTCATCACTTCCATAACACTCCTCTGATGCAGACGAATGGGGAGGAGAAAGGAATGATTTCTGATCCAGGTCATCAAGATCATCCTCACAGCCTATGTCAGAAATAGCTTCATTCTGTACAGAGTTGTGGTATCCCTCACCACAGCTATGAAAATTAACTCGGAGGGATAAAAATCCTGACAAAAGGCGATGAAAGATGCATGAAACTATGAGAGTGAAGAAATGCTAGCAGGGGGTAAAGAATGATACCATTTACGCGCACCCCCTGATAACGAGAACATGAACATCTTCAGTAATACATCCTCATGATGTATCTCCCACTTACACATGAGTTCATGAAACTCACTGAGGTGCTGAACAGGGTCATCCTCTTCACATTTTTCAAATATGGGCAAATAATCGCCCCATTCATTCGGAGAGGGGACAACATTAGGAAAACCAGGAATAGCAGAAAAATTAAAAGGAGCAAACCTGCGAG
>JZKD02S1844721.1:451930-472117 GCA_000966675.3 Picea glauca
AGAAAGCAGTTGTTGAAACCTTCTCGAGAAAGCTCCTTAGGGTCATCTTTCAGGTGTGCTAACAGTAGCCACAACTGAAACAGTGATGTGGAAACCTTTGAGTTGCCACAGTGGAGTCGCCAGGTGCACAGTAGCAATCTTAAAGGGCTCTGATGTCTGATGCACCTTCAGAATCAGAGGCTCAATGTCGTTCAATCCCGGGGAAAATTTTCAACTTCATCCCCGACAACGATGCCAGAAATGTTAGCGTCAGAAGTCACTCCTGGATTGCTTGCAGGAGCAGAGCCCAACGCCCATCAATTTTATGTCATGATTTAATAAATGGGGGTGATCAAATGGGTAAAGACTCAAGAAGATAAAACTTTGACTTAGGAGACCAGGCCTGGTATGTATGCAGCAAGGGAGGTCTTGATCCAACTTTCATCAGTGTGTGGATTAAAGGGTGACAGAGGGAAGACTTGGGAGAAGGGTGAGCAAGACTACCTCGGGCGACAAGCCTTCAGAAGCTTGAGGATGAAAAACTCAGAAGCTAAGATCCTCTTGGTCCGGAGCTTTAAGGAGCTGAAGAGTGACTCAACTGGATCCTCCAATTCTAAGTCGTTTCAGCGCTGAGAACATCACAAGAACCGATTAGAAACAATGTGACTATTATAGTGATCCAACCTACATCATCCTATAACATCCACAACTCGACTGGATCCTCCAATTCTGAGTTGTTCTAACACAGTAAACAAAGAAATGGAAGGGAAGATGACATCCATAAAGTAAGAAATCTCAAATGCCTTATGCATTAACCAGAGCGACCAGCGCTTCATCAAAACTTTACAATCTGGAGCTTAGCTCAACCATCGATCCTTACAAAAATGGCGAAAACGCCTACATATACTTCAAACAATAACAACAGCAAAAACAAGACGTTGCATTAAAAACATTGCGTCTGCATGTCCTCTGACAGTCTGCCCATGCAGACTCAGGATGATCGTGTGCCTATGACAGACGCCATCTTAACTGCTCGAGGCTCTAGCAAGGGGAGTAGCTGATTCATTAAGTGTCGAGCTAGCGTGTGCAGACTTCCTTCGGCTAGTCGAGAACTCGGGCATGGCCCTTTCGGAAAAAAGGGGATACAGGACCCTCTCGAGCAGACCGCCTGCCAAACCCGCCATACTTTGCAATTAATTAGTGAGGCGAGGTTTCAACCACCCTCTCTCTTCTTCATTTATTCCCAGCAAGTACTGGAATTTAGATCACGTCGAATCAATGTCTGGAGAACACAGTGCCCCCCCTCTAAAACTCAATTCGGCGCTTTGGGACTCGAGTGGCCAAATGATAAACATTAGCACCCCTCCTCTAGGCTTGTTCCTTTACGACCAGGCGCCAAAACCATGGGCCCGATTCTGGGCACTATCGGCATTTCAGGGTTCGGGGTTTTGAGAAGTGAAGTGATGAGGAGCGCTTTCCCGTCGAACTCCTGAATGTCGACGTGACACAGATGTGCGCCGCGCGTCCCTCAGATGAACAACCCAAATAGTACGTTATTATAAAGGGGGTTGCCCCCATTTGCAGGCTCGCTTGATGTGACCTGGCGCTAAGACTCTAAGCTCGGCTTTGAAGGTCTCTTATTGGCATTTTGGGGTTCGGGGTTTCGAGATGTGAAATGACGAGGTACTTTTACCCCTCGAACTCCCGAATGTCGATATGCCGATGTGACCAGATCTTGCGCCACGCGTCAATGGATCGGACGACCTAGACTTAGCTTTAAAATATAGACGCTTTCTCTTACGCTATATATTAGGTAACTTGGCAGCCCCGAAATCCCGATGACCGTTAATCTGCTTCATGGATGGATCTCGGCTGCCGATAGCAAAACCTTGCCCGCTCGCTTGACTCGTAACCAGAGAAGAGATCCTTCCGCTACTATGCTTGGGCGCTCCTTGTGCAACCTGCAGACCTGGATATCCCGATGCCGAAAACAAGTAATGTTGCTAACACCATGGATTTATAATCCATCATCCCAAACTTTTGAAGGATCTTTACAACATACTTCCCTTGTCCTAGGAAGACCTCACCACACTTCCGCCATACTTCTAATTCGAAGTAGTAGTGCATGAGACCAAGATCCTTCATATCAAATTCAGTGGCTAGATCCTTCTTGCACTGAATAATGAGAGGCTCTTCACCTGTCAAGAACAAAACATCAACATATAATAGTAGAATCACAGGTCCATTATTCACAACTTTGTAATAGAGGTTTGGTTCGGCATGACTCTTGGAAAATCCAAGTCTTGTCAAGTATCTGTCAATACATTCATACCAAGCTCTTAGAGCTTTATGAGTCCTTACAAGGTCTTCTTCAATGTGCATACATGGGTTTCTCTTGGGTGTACCTCAAAACCTTGAGGTTGATCTATGTAAACTTCTTCCTCAATCACTCCATTGAGAAAGGCGGTCTTTACATCCATCTGATGTAAAGTCCAACCCATGGAAGCTGCTAGAGATATGATGGCTCTAATAGATGTATATCTGGAAACTAGAGCAAAGGTCTCATCATAATCTTCTCCCTCCTACTGAGAGAATCCTCTAGCCACAAATCTTGCCTTCTACTTGTTAATACTTCCATCTACATCATGTTTTATCTTATAAACCCACTTTGAAGTGACTATAGACTTCTCTTTAGGTATATGCACAACATCCCATACATCATTTTTCACAATATATTGGTATTCCTCCATCATGGTCTCCTTCCATTCTTTCTGCTTGACTGCTTCCTCAAAGGTGGAAGGTTCTGCATTGACAATTATTGCCATGAGCGCTGCATAAATGGAGAAATTTTTTGGTTTCTTACTTTTTCTGAAGGTGCCATTGGGAGATTTATGCTTCTTTGTTTCCTGCAAGGTTTTCTCAATCCATGCTAGTGTATTTCTAGTCTTAGGTGTAATAACTGGTTCCACATGTTCATGTGGTGGTTCTTGTTCTTCACTAGGGTGTTCTGGAGAAAATATACTTTCTTATTTGGTATCTTCATGTTCCTCTTCTTCGTTGGAGTCTATGGAGTCTTCTATAGACTTCTTAAATGCAATCCTTTCATCAAAAGTTACGTCCCTGTTCATTTCAACCTTCTGTTGACGTGGAACATAGATTTTATATGCTTTTGTTGATTCACTGTATCCAACGAATATACCTTTCTTTCCTGAAGGTTCCAACTTCTTTCTCTTATCCTTGGGAACATGAATATAGATGGGGCATCCAAATATTCACAATTGTTCAACACTTGGCTTCTTTCCAGAGAAGGCTTCTTCTGGAGTCATGTTCTTCAATATTCTATGTGGACTTCTATTATGAATATAAACAGTTGTCATAACTGCTTCTCCCCATAGAAACATAGATAAATTATGATCATTCATCATTGCCTTGATTGATTCTTCAATAGTTCTATTCTTTCTTTCAACCACACCATTTTGTTGAGGATTGTGAGGGACAATGAGATCCCTCCTAATCCAAGGTTCTTACAAAAGGAAACGAGTTCCTTGGAGGTGTATTATCCTCCATTATCAGATCTTATTTTCTTGATCTTCTTATCTGTTAGGTTCTCTACTTCGGCCTTGAATTCTTGGAATTTGCTAAATACTTTATCCTTAGTCTTTAACAAATACAACCATGTCTTTCTTGAGAAGTCATATATGAACGTCACATAGTAAAGAGATCCTCCTAGAGACTTCACTGTCATAAGACCACATACATCTAAATGCATTTGGTCTAAGATCCCTTTGGATCTATTCTCACTGCTTGGAAATGGTTTCTTAATATTCTTCCCAAGTGCACATCCTCTGCACACACCTTCATGTACTGATTGTAATTATGGTATGCCTACAACCATCTATTTTAGGGATGGCAAGGCTTGATAATGAAGGTGAGCATACCTTCTATGCTATAACTCACTAGGGTTGATTTCATCATGTACTAGATCTTGAGTATTTTGACCTAGGAGTTTATACAATCTTCCTTCACGAATTCCAATGACTCTAGCGTCTTCTATCTTTGAATCTTTTGACCATACAAGAGCTTTTCCATCTACAAAGATACTCTATCTCATTTCTCTTCGAAACAGGAAATAGATACTAGATTCTTTTTCAAACCAGGAACATATAAAACATTACTAAGATGGATAGAGTTACCTGAGTAGCTTGTCCAATTCCCTTGACTGCATAAGATTTCTTGTCTCCAAGCTCCACTTTATGAGGTGTCTTTGTTTCCTTCATGCTTGAGAAATTATTACGATCACTTTTCATATGCCTCCATGTATTTTAAACTTTGTTGCAAAAGCTTGAGCATCTTCTTCCTTCTGAGGTTTTCCCTTGGAGTTTAACCTTGTATCTTCTTGTGCACAACGGGTCCAAAGTTATTCTAATTTTTTAAACTCATTCCTTGTATTCATGCTTGCAACAAATGCAATCCATGATCTAGAAATACCATTGAGTGCTATGTTCACAACTTCCTTTTCTGGAATGGCTTCTCCAATAGCTTGTAATTGATCTCTCAACTAAGAAATCTTCACAAAGTATGAAGCTATGGTGCCATCCTTTGTCATCTTTGTGTCACAGAGTTCATTCTTCAGACTCATCACTTGTCCAATATTTTTGACTGAGAAAAGGTTAGTTCAGGCATCGTACGTCTTCTTGGATGAGTTAATATGAGAAATGTAGGGTATCAAGTGATCCTTTACATAGTCCACTATGATACTCATAGAATTAATGTCATTATCCTCGAACTTCTCCAGTGTTGCAACGTTCTAAGGTTCCTTCTCTTTTCTTGCTTCAAATTGTGGTTCCATGATATTGCCTTTCACAATATCTAGGACTTTATTCTTAGAAAGAATGAGGTCAATCGTTGACTTCCATGCTTTGAAGTTTGAAGCCCCTTCTAACTTGTTTTCTAAATTCATAGAGTAAGTCATGGCTATGTTGACTTTGACTTTGACTTGGTCAGCCTTTGACTTTGACCAAAAACTTAAACATGACGCCTTGGATTGTTGAGAGTACCAGGAGGTGTGCTAGGCTAGGGCGCACTAGGCTATCTAGGAATTAGGTCAAGTGATTCACTTAAGATGCCTCAACAAGAGGGTTAGCTTTTTGTTGCTACAACAAAACTCTAACTGCAATTGCAAATGCAACTAAGCAAATTCTCCCAATCTACCTTCCAGTGGTTAGATTATCCGAAGATAGTGTGGGCCCGTAACCTATTAAAATAATAGGTGTGCTTGTTTCACCATAGACAATATCATTATATTGTCACCCAACCATAGGCACAAAGGCCACCCCCAAGCACCTTAACCTTGACAGCTAGAATAATTTTGGAAGGAAATACTAGAGCAGATAGCCAACCAATATAGTGTAACTCTCTCTAAAGCTAGAACAACAAGAAGAAAGTTTAAACCATAAACCAAAGACCAAGTCACCACTGCAGCAATTACAACTCTCCACTAGTCATGCGCACCACTAGTCCTTATGAAGTCGTGAGAGTGAGTGTGACAAATGATCTCAAGCGCCCTCTATTTATAGTCCTCCAAGTCACCTAATTGGGTCAACTTCTTCTCTTGGAGGATAATAACTTAATATAAATTATTCTCTTGAGCCAAATTATATTCTAGGGTTTTTAACCAACTATTTAGGGTTTCTCTTGCTTCCCGAAATATTCTAGTCTTGTCAAAGGTTACACATAGAGGTTAATACCTCCCGCAACTACTATAACATCAACAGGTACTCCCCTCAATGAATTTGAGAAAATCTAAGCAACAGCCCGTGAATACTTTGTTTCCCTCTATACGCAAACTGAAGAGGCAGATCCATCAAACCTTCAATCCATGCTAGAGCACATCCCATCCTTGATCAAAAGAGAATAAAATTCAGATCTTATGAAACCGATCCTAGAATCTGAAATTCTCCATGCTATCTGGAACCTCGAACCTGACAAAGCACCTGCCCCAGACAGTTTCTCCATATCCTTCTACAATTATTTTTGGGACACCATAAAAATAGATCTAAAAAGAATGCTATGTTACACTCATTATCCTCTTAAGATAGGAGGGAACACCAACTTCTCTTTCCTTGCTTTGATCCCCAAAGAAACTAATCCTACTACCTTCTCTCGATTTTGACCTATATCCCTGTGCAACTCCTCTTACAAAATCCTCACCAAAATCATATCCACTCATTTAAAAACCGTCTTATCTAAGCTCATCTCCCCCAACCAAGGCGGCTTCATGCAGGATCGACAAATTGTGGATAACATAGTACATGTTCAATAGGCAATCCATACAAGCTACCGAACCAAAAGCAAAGGTATGGTCGTCAAATTAGATATGGAAAATTCATTTGATCTTGTTTGATATTCCTTTCTTTTTCAGATTATGGAACGCTTTGGATTTAGCCAAAATTTCATAAGATGGATTTCATCTTGCATCAACAGACCTTGGATTTCTCCCTTGGTAAATGACAGAACTTCAACCTTCTTTCAAGCAAGCAGAGGCCTCTGATAAGGTTGCCCCCTTTCACCTCTTCTCTTCATCATTGTGCATGAAACCCTTAGCAGGAATTTGGAGCAAGAACCTGTGATTGGGAATATTCCTGGGTTGCAAATTCCTTGAGGAAAAAAAATACAAATTATTCACAATTTGAGGACGATACCCTCATCATGGGAGGTTCCTCAACAACCATTGCTTCCTACTTCAAAAGGATTATGGACTCCTTCCTCAACGCTTCTGGTGGAGAAGTTAATAATATAAAATGTCAAATATTTAGTTGGAACACTTCTCCTGGAGTATTAAGAGAAATAGCTCAAGTATTTCAATTCCCCACAACAGAAAATTGGTCTTCCTTCAAGTATTTAGGAATGCTCATAACCCTCAAATCTCCTCACTCATAGGTATGGAAACAAATACTAGAGAAAATTAGCAAGAAGATAACTAATTGGGGCACTTAATAGATAAATTTGACAGCATGAGTAATTCTAATCAAAGTTGTCCTATCCAACACCAACACCAGACATTTAATTCCATGTAAATCAATTATTGAATTAAATCACAGCTGAGTAATGAACTAAACATGCAACAGAAGCATAAACAAGGAAACTAAATCAAGCACACATAAACAACAATATGTTTGGGTAGATACCCTTAGAAAAACGTCGTAGTGAAAATCGATGCTGAAAATGATTTTATTATGTTAAAATTAGGGCTCCCGTTGTTAGCACTAGAAGTCACCTCCAGATTGCGTTGGAGGTAAGCCCAATACCCATCAGAATTTTATGTCACGGCTTGGTTTTAAAGAGGTCAAATGGGCGGAGACTCGAGATGATATCATTTTAACTCAGAAAACTGGACTGGTATGCACATGCAGGTGAGGTCTTGATTAACTTCAGTCAGTAAGTTGGAGTAAGGGTGAATAGAGGGAAGACTTTGGTTAGGAGAGTGTAGAGGTCAGTCGTAGACATCAGGTCTTCCAGCAACCTAAGGAGGAAAAGCTTCAAATACAAGATCCTCTTGGATTCAAAACTTCAAGAAACTGAAGAATGTAAATAACAACACTGTAATTAAACATACATTACAATACAGTCAAAACAATCCATGTGAATCCTTCAATCATGGACACTTCAGTATCAGAGGCAAATAGGATGAAAAAGAAGTTGACTTTCATTAAACAAGAAGTCTCAGACCAAAATACATAACTAGAGAACCAAAGTTCTTCATCAAAAGTTTACAATACGGGAGCACTGCTCAACCATCGACCATGACAAAATATCAAAACTGAGTATATATATTTAGAACTGTTGCAATTACCAGGAGCGTGATCAGACCACTGCATTCAAAGTTTTCAGTCAGTGCCTACTCTGTCAAATTGTACAGGCCTTCTCATGTCAGACGCGAGCTCGCCTCAGTTATGTGCTTTGCAGGAAAATCTATCCATAAGGAAGCTTTGGATTAAAAATCTACACTCACGGTCGTTCTCAACATGCTTTCCATTTATGGGGTGAGAGAAGATCTCAACCACCACCCCCATTTCCATTAACTACCTTCATCGGGATCAAGGTGAGGCCTGACACCAATGAATGTTCCAAGCGGTGCCCACGACTTCTTCGAGTCAATCCCGACTCCTCGAGGCCAAGCAGATCTTCTTCTGTGACCAAATACCTGTGCTTTCGGCCTTTGGCGCAACTCCTCTCCATTGCTCCATCTTCAATGTGACCTAGGGCCATGACTCTGCGCAATTGCAGGCGCGACCAAGATTGGTTTGAAAGCAAACCGCTTTTATCCCCGCAATTCACCATGAACCGCCAGGCGTCCCTTTCCAAAAACCATGGTTCTGATTGCGGTCCGCCCTTGAAATTTTAAAACGTGCGCACCTTCCGACCCCGCAATGGAGTGTGACCGTTGATCTTGTGATCTGAGATGAGGCTTCCTGATCAACGACGTAGCTCTGGCGCTTTAGGTCGATGAATTGGATCTTCCCTCTTCGAATCAACGATTGAGATCTGTTTCGTGAATTGGCCTTTGGGGATTTCAATTCTCAAACCACATTTCCCTCTAGGCAAAACCTCTGGAGCTGAGGATCTGATGACACGTGGCTCTGGTTGATCAACGGCTCAGATCCATTTCGGGATTTCGACCCTTCAGGATTTCTAAGCACTTCTCATTTCAAATCTCTCGAAGCTCATTTCCCCGAAGGCTTAGATCAACTGCCACTTGTCCCCTTTAAGATCAACGACTCGTATTCACTTCGGGCCTTTTGTTATGGCGCTATACTTCGTGCAAGTTTGCACTCCTGAACATCAGTGAGCCGTTGATCTGGATTGTTCCTGGAATCTTTTCCACTGAAAGATTAAAATTGTCTTTTGCTTATGCTTCAATATTGAAACAGAATGTTTAAGAAAGTTGTGCTTTGTGTTCATGGTTGCGACCTGCACGATCAAGGATTTGGACGACTGGCTGGGAGCTGAGAAAACAGGGAGACTAGGGTGAAATTACAGACTTAGGTAGAAACCACAAACCCATAGGACTCTGACAAGTTCATGTGATAACATTTGACTCCACAGGGGATGGCATGCTCCCTGTGAGCTGTCAAGAATAGGTAGTTCGAGTGCCTTTGCTATTGGGTTATGGAGTCGAGCTCAAAACATTTCGTCGAAGGCTGACATGTACACTATTCTACTTATAAAAAGGAACACAAACACACATGCTCCAGAAAAGAGCTTATTTATGTACAGTCCTAGGCTAACTGATTTTTACAAAGCGCTAGGTAAAAGCAAACTTCCACCATAGCCACCCAGATTGCTCGGTAATATAATTCTTCTCTTCACTACAAATGATCCACAAAAGGTAAGGGAAGTATGACAGCAGAACGAGAACATGATTTGAAACACTAACCATACCCCTAAGTGATGATAATATAAATAACCTTACAAGCTCCAATGCTTTTGGAAAACACAACTCCATATACAACCCCACGGGGTCACAAAATTTTATAGTAATAATCATATGTAGTAGCACTACTAATAGTGTTACCATTAAACAACACATCACATGTCATACAAAAATAAAATTTTGGTATGGTGCACCTCCATGATAGGATCACACCATGAATTCTAAATATTAGTGTGCATGTATTGACACAAAACGCTGACAAATAGTGCCACAATTCCTATGGAGAGCACCAAAGAGCATTACACATATTGTATGTTATTCAGTGTGCCAATAGGAAAGAGAAGCCCCATCCATAGTGCACTTAATTATCCAATGTAGCACCAATAAAGATGCTACTATTACATGATATCACACCACATATCTTATGAAAAGAAAATTTGGGAATGACAATGCACCACTTAGATTGGATCGCATTGTCACAGTGCGCTAATATAGGATAACACTATGATGGTGTGTTGAATCATTCAAATTTACACCACCAGCACTTAATGTAGCTATCATAGTTGTCTAACGTACATCAGAAAATATGGAACACCACCCTCGGTGCTCCATATATTCCTTACCACACTGGATAGCTTATAAATCCATGCATGATTCATATTCAAATTCCTAATGCACATAAAATGCAATGGAGCACCGATATGACGCACTGAGGTTCCGTACACGAGAAAAAAACAAGGCTACACAGGTGGCATTTAAAAATAAAACACTGAATTAAAAGGATAAACTGAAAAATTAAATCAGTGAAATTGTAAATTAAGGTATAACAACCAATTTAGATAGCCTTGTTTACATCGCCGAGTTATGATTGTCACGCAAATACATAAAAATAAAAAAATATGATTCGGGAGGTTTTGAAAAAATATGAAACAAATAAAAATACATAAAAATACATTGTGGTAAAGAATGAGTAGCGACAATTCAATAGCACCTTACAATGGTGCACTTGTAGGGAATCGAGAGCATCAATGCGTGAATGTGTATGAAGCATTAGAGGATTATAAAAACATAAAATTGTTTTGGTAAACTTTTTATTTATTATGTTACCCTATTGTGATGCACCTTATATCCCAATGCTGTGATGCATTTATTTGGTCCTTTTTATTTATTATGTTACCCTATTGTGATGCACCTTATATCCCAATGCAGTGATGCATTTATTTGGTCACACTTTTTATTTATTATGTTACCCTATTGTGATGCACCTTATATCCCAATGCAGTGATGCATTTATTTGGTCACACTGCTAAGAAATTAAAAATATATATTTTAACCTACCTTGGTGCATGTGTTAATGTTATGTATTGGTGCATTTCTATGTTTAACATACAATGCTATTTATATTTTAAAATAAACATTTTTACAATGGGTTTTTATGTAATTTGAAGGTAGTGCTCCTTGTATCAAGGCACATCTTAGCAATTGCTTGTTTATTTTATTTGTAAATTGTTATGGACATTCCACTAGAACAATTTGTCACAACAAATTTTGTATTATATTAAAATTGGTCATTAATGCAAGTTTATTTCCTTAGATCTCACATTTATTATCACTGGCTTATTGCTTAGATTGTGAAAAATAATTGAATACCAAAATGAAAGAACAAATAAAAGAACACACCATCCACAAAAATGAACACAAAATGTATCCCATGAAACCCAATACGGGAGAAAACCCAACTAGAAGGTGAGGCATATGCTCTGCTCTCTTTTCTTCAGTTATGAAATGCAAATACAAAGAAAGAGGCACTCACTATGGAGTTTCCTTTGAAACCGTGGCCTAAATGGTTGCTACATAATCTTAGTTTTCCTCGGTTATGCTCTCAAATCCACTCCTAGATGCTATGCTCAAATATTTAACAAGTATGAAAAAAGTAAAACAATATTGTGAAGAATCAAGAGAGTTGTGTGAGCTTCTTCAGCTCCTGAAACCCTAGTTTGGCGTGCACGACTAGATTTGGTTCATCCACGGAGTCGCTTGATGGGCCCCCTCCCCTAGACGAAGACGCCTAGGCCTTCCAAGCAATGTTGGCTACCTCGATGAAGTCTGTGAAGCCTCGACCCTCACAATTCATCAAAAATCTCAAAGAAATGCCCAAAGTCACCCTACCCCTCACCTCAACCAGAAGGAAAGTGATAGCCTTAGACGATCGTGGGGTAATAGGGAAATTTATTGGAATTTGGTCATCTCCCAAGACGGTGGCTACCTAGATAGAAAATAATTAGAAGCCTCTCATCAAAGTCTCAATATTTCATTATTTCTGCAGACGAGATTTCTTCACATTTCTCTTTGAAAATAAAGAAGACAAAGATTTAATATTCAGAAGCGGGCCATATTTTTTGGGATCCAGAGGAATGTAATTAAACAAATGAACTATGGACTTCATCCCAGAAAATGATGTGCCCTCAACAATACCAGTTTGGGATCGCCTGCCCCATATTCCCTTACACTACTAGAACGATGATTTCTTTCGATGTATTGGTAACTCCATTGGCCGCTACATAGATCGTGTTGAACCAAAGGAAAATATCTTCTTATGTGCAAGAATACGTGTCAAGTTCAATTTAGAGAAAGGAATCCTTGAAGCAGTAGTAATCTCCTTAAACAACTAGCAACAAGTTCAACGACTTGATTATGAGAAACTACCATTCAAATGTAAAATATGTCATGATTACGGACACTTTGTAAGAAATTGTAAGAAGGCAGAGAAAACCCCAGTTGGCTCCAATAAAGAAGATCAATGGAAAGTAGTTTCACACAAATTTAGAAGCTTTGGAAATAGCCCCCCTACCCTCAACCTCAATAGTCCCTTCCAATGTTGGCTCTAAATCTCCCACCAAGGTTGTCGAAAATCCTCAAAAAACTGGACCAGTTGGCTCCCAAAATAGTTTTGAGTCCCTCTCCCAGCTAACAGACTCAGAGGTAGAATCCATGTCAGCCTAAAGTAGAATCATAATAAAAAGCAAGGAGATTCCTACAATTCAAGAGATGCCTCAAACACCTGTGAAGATTCAACCAAGCTAGAAACAAAGAGAGGAAAAATGGGTTGCTTTTGAAATCCCAAGATTGGAGGGAGAAGCTTCACAAGACCCCTGCATGAAAGATATTGAATCTTTCAAAGATGTTGAAATCACCTTCACATAAGCACGCTATAGCTCAAAAAAAAAATCCTAGGTGAAGAAGGACATGATTATCAAGCTTTAGAGGAAATACAACTACACAAATCTGGTAGGTGGTCCTCCCGAACGGTCAAAGAAGAGAAAGTACACAAGGATATCCTCTTGGGATCATAGAAAACATTGTCAGGTATGCTAGGATCAAGCTCAAAGCAATAAAAGAAACCCAGCGGAGGTGAAACAAATAACCCACTCCAACCCTATGAAATAATGATCTCAGTCTCTTGGAATTATAGGGGTCTAGGTAGCAGCTCCAAAACTTTGGATGTCAAAGATCTGGTCATAACTAAGAAACCTAGTGCACTCCTAATTCAGGAGACCAAGATGAGATCTAAAGAAGTCATGAAGCAATGTAAAGATTTTTGGTGCACCAATAACCATATTGTTGTGGTTGCACAAGGAGCCTCCAACGACATTTGCACTATATGTGATGAGCATGAGGTAAGTTTGGAACACCAGTTCCACTCCCAATATTAGATCTTCACCAAATTAAAACACATTTGAAGCAATCGTTACACAATTTTCAATGTATATATGTTGAATAACCCTGCATAAAATGCAGAGTGATGGAACCTTCTTCTTAATCCGAGGAACTCAAATCTCTCTCGCAATAGTATCATCGATGGCAATCTAAATATAATATGGAATAGTGGGGGGGAAAGTAGGAATCTTTGACATATACCCCTTCAAAGACTCGATGGAAGAGCTTATTCTTGATTGGGATTTCTTTGACATCCCTCCTCAGTGCGGAAAATACACCTAGACCAACATGAGTGTCCAATCAAGGCACATAGCCGCAATATTAGACCATTTCTTTGTCCATAGTAGCTTCCTCCTTCAGAATGCCTCCATAAAATTGTACATTCTCCCCTCTCTAACTTCTAATCAAAAACCAATCTCTCTTCATTTTCAAGTCCTCCCTAATTATTGTCCTCTTCCTTTTCATTACAACCCCTAGTGGCTTCACCATCAAGAAGTGGTCGATCTAATAATCTCAACTTGGGAAACCTGGATTCTGAGCACTCTGGTGTACATTTGGGAACAAAAACTTATTCTGGTTAAACAATTTCTCAGGCATTGGGCCAAGTTTCGCTCCTTCTCTCCAACAGAAGAGAAAAAACGCATAAAATGAAAACTAGATGAGTTGCAAAAATCCTTAGAGGAAGCAGAAGTAACTCCTTAGATACAAAAAACTAAAATGGAGCTTCAATGCAAATATCAACAAGTCATAAAAAGGGAAGAAGAATAATGGAGGTTGAAATTATGAATTCTTTGGCTTCAAGTTGGTGACAAAAATACAAAAAAATTTCACAATCAAGCTAAATTTCGACAATCCAGGAACAATGTACTAAAAATAACTCAGGAGGATGGTTCTGTTAAAATAATAGGTGTACTCATTTCACCATAGACAATATCACTATATTGTCACCCAACCATAGGCACAAAGGCCACCCCAGAGCACCTTAACCTTGAAAGCTAGAACAATTCTGGAAGAAAACACTAGAGAAGATAGCGTACCTCTCTCCAAAGCTAGCGCACTAAGTAGAAAGTCCAAACCATAAACCAAATACCAAGTCACCACTGCAACAACTGCAACTCTCTTCCAATCATGCGCACCACTAGTCCTTATGAAGTTGTGAGAGTGAGTGGGAAAAATGAGCTCAAGCACCCTCTATTTATAGTCCTCCAAGTCTCTTAACTGGGCTGACTTCTTCTCTTGGAGGCTAATAACATAATATAAATTATTCTCTTGAGTCGACTTGTCTTCTAGGGTTTTAAACCAACTGTTTGTGGTTTCTCTTTCTTCCCAGAACATTCTAGTCTCGTCAAAGGTTACACGTAGAGGTTAATACCTCCTGCAACTATCATAACATCAACACTCCCTCCTAGCTAGGGAGGTATTAAAGGCAATGGTCTTGAGCACAAACATACCATTCAACCGGTAGTGTCATCATAGCCACATATGCTATCTCATTATCACATATATCAAATCACGAGCACCAACATCACTGTTGGGCACTTTAATTGTCTAATTGAATAGAAAATCAAAGTGTTCAATATAAATTGTCAACCCAGGGAAGTCTGTTATTTCAAGATAATTGTGCACAGTCTATGCTAGATTATGAAAGCATCTCTAATCTAATTGTAGTAGGGAAGTTTTAAAAAAACAACATTATCACTAACATAGTTGTGTTGATACAGTTGGAGTTCTACAGATTTGAAATCATAATTGCAATCTAAACTGATGAATGTATAAGAACCCTGGATTGCCTATTCTAATCTAACTTTCTAATTTACTTTTGCARGAAGAAGTTCTATACTATTTGCAGAAAGTAAATCTACTTATTGCAAGAAGGTACTTCACACTTTTATTTCTCGGAAACAAGATTTTAACCTAATGCRGAAAAAGGGAAAGCAGTTCTCCAACAATGTTCAGCAATCGACTTCTAATTCTCATGAGACAAGTTTATGCGCATCTAACAATAAGGAACTAAACTGTAACAACAGTTGTATTCTAGAAATGTCTAACAGTTAAATCATTCGCATTTAAAACAACTAATCTAGAATTCAAAACGGAGGGGAATAGGTGAGGAAGGTGGGCCCTTTCCTTCTCACTGAATCCGCTCAAAGAAATAGGTTATAGTCTACTAAAGGAATTCAATCCACTCTTTCATTCAATTGCCAAAAATGTCTGTGTACAATAAGCGTTACTTTTCTTTCTCCAGTCAAAAAAACTCTCTTTTCATTACAAAAGCTCTGCTATATAAAGTCAGAGTCATTCAGTAGGACATAAACAAAACAGTCTTGAGAATCCCCAATTCTCAAGCTGTTCATTTGATATCATTAATACAAAATCTAGAACTCTCCTTGATCAACATCGTGAGCCAACATATCTAATCGGCAGGTGTTGCAGCAGTCGTATAACAACAGGACTGGTGGCATTTGTTGTAACAACTTCCAGGATTGACGGGCTTCTGTTGCAGTAGTCGTGTAACAGCTTCCAGGATTGGTGGCATCTGTTGCAACAGTCATGTAACAGCTTCCAAGATTGGTGGCATCCATTGCAACAATCATGTAACAACTTCCAAGATTGGTGCATAGCTGTAACAACAACGAGTTTCTCAAAGTGGGTTGTTCTAAGCATTTTGATCATTAGTTAAATCATTTCATGGGTAAAATATGTGAACGTTACCAATCAAACATGCTAAGTAAATGAAAATATAAAAGCGAGATGAATAGTTCATACCTTGGAAAAAAGGGTCTTAGTACTCATTACAATAGTCATTTAGCTTAGGAATGAGAAGGTTGAATGGGCAAAAGATGTAGTGAAAAGGGGACATTTATGGGTCCTAACATGCCCCCCAACTTAAGACATTGCATGTCCTCATGCAAAACACATTCAAACCTTACTTTGTAGCTGAAGTAGATAATTGTCTCCTCTAGTGAAAAATTGCTAAGAGAAATTGTTAAGTGTCAGTATTGAAAAATGTTGTGTCCAAAAGAAAATCTGTTGTGTCAACAATCTGTCTGAGTTTCTTTATCTTTGAAAACATAATCAGTTTGAGTTGCTCGAGTAACAACTCGTGAAGGAAACAAAGGTTCTTGTTTGAGAAGTTCTTGTTTGCAAGCTTCTGGTATACCAGCAGTTGTTTTATGGCATTGAGATCTCCTCTGTTTTACTGATTTTTGTGTAGCAGTAAGTTCATGTTAAGTCTTGACTGAGATAGTTGTTGGTCCTTTAGCGACTGGAACTTTGACTACCTCATATCCTGCCTCAAAGTAAATGTTTCCGCACTCAAAGCACATGAGTCTTTGTTTCTTCCCATAACATCTTTTGTCGGTGCTAGGATGTCTAAGGTTGTCCCTTCTGGATTCTTCTGTCGAGCAGACTCCACCTCTTGTTTCAGGGTATTTAACTCTGCTTTGAGGTTATCATTCTCTATTATTAGTGCATCGATTCTGGAATTTTCTGTATTCTTGATCTTTCTCTCTATTTGGGAAAACAATTGGGCAAGTGGCACATCCTCAGCATGCTGTGTAGTTGGTTTCGGTGTAACAGTTGTGTCTGTCAGAACTGGTTCTTGTGGAATAGCCTTGACATGGATAGTTGGTTCTTGTATTACTAGCTCTGGTGGGACAACCCTCTGTGGAGCAGTTGGTTCTGGTGTAACAGTATCAACCTGGACAGTTGGTTCTTGTGTAACAATGGTATATGTCATGACTGGGTCCTATGGAACAGTCGCCACTTGAAAAGTTGGTTTGTGTGGAACCATCCTTGCATCAACCATAGACGATAGTGGATGAAGAATAGGAATAGCCTATTCCACATCTTGCCATCCAATTGCAGCTTCGGCAGACCTGGTGGACCTAGTTCTTCTCCTGGGTAAAATAGAAATGAAAGTAGGGGTTTTCTTCTTTGTTGCTGGAGGAGGAACGGGGCATTCTTCCTCAACCACACAAGGAGGATATTCTAGTATACTAGGGTCTGTGATTATATGGACATCGTCAATGGACGTGTGATGCACAGAATCATCAGGTGGAGCCGATGATTCTGTTGCAATTTGAGTACATTCATTTTGAAAAGAGAGAATAGTTTCTTGAAGTTGTGTGCATAAAGTAAAACCTGGTATTCGTACCTATGTAGAATTCTTTGTCACAGTAGCCAGAGGGCTCTAATTTGTTGTTGATCCAATTTGGTCAAGGGCTCTCCGAGGTTTTCCCTTGAATGGACGTTTTCTTTTCTGAGAAGATGCACTGGTAATGATAGTAGGTTGTTGCAGCAATAGGAGGGTTATGTGTGAATGTCAGTTCCATAGCAGAGGAGGGAAGCGGACTTGATGTTACAGTGGACCGTGTTGACCTTGCTCACTTTTTAGGTAATCCAAAGATAAGAGTAGGGGTGTTCTTTTCAGAGACAGAGGGTAGGTTGTCAATGATAGGTGTCACAATGAACCGTGCTAACCTTGTTCACTTTCTTGGTGATCCAGAGATAGGATCATGGGTTTCCTTTTTAAAGGCAGGGAGTAGGTTTTCAATGATAGGTGTTGCAGCCAAGTGTTGTGACGCATGTCTTGGTTGAGTGGTTGGTTGTTCATCAGTTTGTTTGACCATAGCTACAGGCTATTGCAATGCAATTTCGTCGAGGCTTGTCTGGCTGGTGCCAGGATGGCTTCAGGTTATGCGGTTGCTTTTCTGAGTCGTCTTACGGACGACGACAGTAGGGGTTTGGACTATTGTTGCAGTTGAGGGCAAAGGCTCAGGAAGAGGTCCATGGGTTGTTTTTTCAAGGACTGGTGCAATCATATCTGTATGTATGGAATGTGGCTAGTCTGCTATAGCAGGTAATGGGTTATTGGAAATGCCCATACCTCTGCGAATTAATACACCGATGATTCTGTGATTAGAAATGAATTTCTTGGGGTTCTTGGATTTTTTTACAAAATGAGCCATGTTATGCAATGAATGGAGGAGAAAATAAGGAATGTTTATGAATTTCTAATGTCTCACATGTGATAATAAGATGAAATCAGAAAAATAAACAACTTGGTATCGGCCTTCACAGGTAATGTACCTTTTAAGAAATTCTGCGACTTTCCCCCATGGCTCCGGTAAGGAATTGACATCTGCACCTCTGCCTTTGGTCTAAACTTGCTCAGTGTTGATGAGGAAACCCTTATGTGCATCCATAATATGTGTTTTTTTGTGAAACCATCTGTCTCATGTTCTTGGCAACCCTGTTACAGCAGCAATGCTTTCTTCTGATACTGGAATCCTTACCCCATTCACCATTGAATACCCTTCGGTAAGATTTTGACTAAACTCCAATACCTTGTCCTCATTAAACCCCTTCAACTTTTTAAAATACGATATCCAATCGACCTGGAGAAATATTTGTTAGGCCTCTAGGTGTAGCAGCAAATTGTCCAGAGTTGCGGGTTCATATCTCACAGATGATCCTCCCATGATGTTGCTTGAGAGTCTAACAGGCACGTAGGAGGAGAAACTATCACCTAAATCAGAGACGCAACAAGCTCGAACGTGGTTTGCAGAAAGAATACAGTGTCTCAGTAAAAAGAAGTGTGGGCGGAAAGGTGGTGGAGGTGTGTATAAAATTCGGAATGGACGGCTAGATTTATGTTCCCCCCCCCCCCAACTAAGCGGATTGGCTCCAAGTGCATCAATTTATGACAACCGGTTAGTAAATAGGAAATCGTGCTTTTATATCTTCATTACTTTAACACGTAGGATTAAGCACGTACCTCATATCTTACCGCACATAACGACCTGTCAGAGTAACTGCAC
Source organism: Picea glauca (assembly GCA_000966675.3). Classification (NCBI taxonomy): domain Eukaryota; kingdom Viridiplantae; phylum Streptophyta; class Pinopsida; order Pinales; family Pinaceae; genus Picea; species Picea glauca. Next base: position 470,882 of record JZKD02S1844721.1, read on the forward strand.
AATCCAACCGCCATCTGAGTTGCGCGGAATAGCTGACATGATGAAGGATCGTGAGAGAAATGAAAATTGGAGCAGAGACAGAGTCCTTACTATAGTTAGCCAACTAGAAATCATCGGATGTGAAGTCAAGTCATTATGAAGCAACACTTTCGGATAGAGAGCATCAGTATTGTCTAATCAGTGGTGTTGTGTCATGGAAAGATTGGAGGGATGGAGTAGCAACATCGACAAAAATGCGAAAAAGAAAGAGTGAAGTGGCAAGAAAGAATAACAACAATTAGTGTATCAGCAGGTTCTTCGGCAAAAATGGCGAAGGTAGGTGTAACAGCATGGAAATCAGCCAATTTATTGGAAGAAGGTGTAACAACATGTAAATTGGCCAATTTATTGGAAGAAAGTGTAACAGCATGGAAATCGGCCAATTTATTGGAAAAAGGGGTGTAACAGTATAAAAATCGATCGAATGCTATATTACTTAGTTTCTAGGAAGTTTTTCAACTTCCATGAACTAATCATTTGACTCGTTTGGTGCTACTCAACCTTGTTGTTCATCAATCCACCTGCACACACATAACCGCCTGATACCTTTCAAAGCTTTATTAGCATAGTAAAGAAAATAGAGAAATTTCAACTAAAAATAGAGAAATGCAAATTTTGTTGAGGTTATTTATATACAAGGTCTAAGCAAAAGAAGTCCTAAAGTTCAGAAGGGGAAGGAGCAAGCTCCTTTCCGTTTAAGAATTGATAACTTGTATCAACTGTACATCTAGTTTTGAATTCTGTCTTGGACAGTGGACGCTGATACAGACGCAAGTGATGACCATTTGCATGTAACTGTGTATCGGATCCATCAATAGTAATCAACCAGACTATCCCATTGGAAAAAACGGTGTCTACCTCGTAAGGCCCTAGCCATCGTGTATGCAGCTTACCTTGAAATTCCTTAAAGCATGAATCATACAATAGAGCCCAATCTCCTTTCTGGAATAATTTCTTCTTGATGACTCGGTCATGCCATTTTGTTCTTTGGTGTTGAATCACTGTGGTTTTATGGATGGCGTCCAAATGCTTTTCATCAAGCTCGTTGAGTTGCTACAGTCTGGGTTTCTATGCCATAGTCAAGTCCAGGGGTGATTTTAAGAACCCCCCCTAAATTTATATGTATAATAAATGGGCGAATCCCCATGATACATAGGAAAAATTGAAGGCTATTTTATCAATAATATAAAATGTATA
>JZKD02S1844721.1:479779-521606 GCA_000966675.3 Picea glauca
ACCTTAAAATAAATTACGGGCTAATAAAATAAGTTTAAAAAAATCACTCTAATACAAAAAATTCGCCCAATAAAAAATTAGAGGCCCCTTAATTTCGCCCCTAAAATCATCTATGGTCAAGTCGAGGTTGATTGCTGATGCAGTTCTTAAGGTTTTGATTTCGAATTCAATGGGGAAAACATGGCTTTTTCCATATACCAGCTCGTAAGGAGAAAAACCAGTTGTGCTCCTCCAAGTAGTTCGGTAAGCCCATAGAGCTTCATGTAATCTGTCAGACCAATCCCTATGATTTTCTCTCACTGTTTTAGTAAGAATGTTTTCAATAACTTTGTTGGTGCTTTCCACCTGGCCATTGCCTTGTGGATGGTATGGAGAAGCTATTCTATGTAAAACATGATATTTACTGAGTAGAGCTTCAAATTTATATGATGTGAAAGGGGGTCCTCCATCGGTTACCAATTCTCTGGGAATGTCAAACCTAACAAATATATCTTCAAACAAGAATGCTAAGACAACTTATTCTGAGGCTCTGATAAGTGTTTTTTCCTCTACCCACTTGGTCATGTAATTTGTACATACCAATATATAAACTTTATGATTGGAAGGTGGGTGAATGGGTCCTACAAAATCCATGGCCCATCTCTCAAAAGGCTCTAACACTACTTGAGACTAGAGAGGCATCTCATCCCTGTGAGTTGGTTGAACCATGCGTTGGCAACTATCACAAGCTTGGACATACTTCTTGGCATCTTGAAATATGTTGGGCCAAAAATAGCCCATCCTTAAAATTTTATGCCCAGTCCTTTTATCAGCAAAATGACCCCCACAAGGGCCATCATGGCAAGCTTTCAGCAGATCATAAACTTCATCATCCCTCACACATCTTCTGATTTCTTGGTCCAGGCCTGTGTAGAAGAGGTATCCTCCTATCCAACTATACCTAACACTCTTTTGAATAATCTTCCTTCTTTCTTGAGGAGATAGATGTGGAGGTACCTTCCCTACAACCAAATAATTAGCAATGTCTGCATACCAAGGTGAGTGAGCAGATACTGCAAACAAATGTTCATCAGGAAAGGAATCATCTACAGGTGAATTATCATTATTTATTTGTAATCTTGAGAGAAAATCAGCAACCACATTTTCTTTTCCTGGTCTATCCACTATAGTGATGTCAAATTTTTGTAGTAGTAACAACCATCTTGTCACTCGGGCATTAGTAATAGGTTTATTCATTAGATATTTAATGGGTGTATGATCAGTATGAATAAAAGTTTGATAACCAGTTACATAATGATCAGATACTGCCAAGAATTATCTTTCAGTAACTGTGTAATTTAACTCAGTAGGATCCATGTTCTTTTTGATATAGTAGATAGCGTAGGGTTCTTTGTCCTCCTATTGCCCTAGTACTGCACCAATTGCAGTGTCTAAGGCATCTGAAGAAATGTGAAAAGGTAGAGTCCAATTGGGCCCTCTCAAGATGGGAGTTGTGGACAATTTTTGTTTAAGATCTGCAAAAGACAATTCACAAATGTCAGTCCAACGAAAGTCAACATCTTTTGTTAGTAGAAAAAACAATGGAGAGGCAAGTTTAGAGAAATTTTTAATGAATCTCCTGTAATACCCGACGTTCCCTAAAAAACCTCTTACCTCTTTCTGAGTTGATGGAGTTGGAACATCCAAAATTACCTGGATTTTCGTTGGATCTACCTGAATTCCTGCATAAGAGATGAAGTGTCCCAACACTACCCATTCACGCATCATCATATGGCACTTTTCTGTACTTAAAGAAAGATGAGATTGTCTACATATTTTGAGCACTTTTTCCATATTAGACAAAGCTTCTTCGAAATCAGTACCATAAGGTGTAAAGTCATCCATGAATATTTCCATACAATCATTCACCATATCAGAGAAAATACCAATCACATCTCTCTGGAAAGTGCCTGGTGCATTACACAAGCCAAATGGGAGAACCTTGTAGGCAAATGTACCCCAAGGGCTGGTGAAGGTGGTCTTATCTTGGTTCTGTGGGGCAATTTGTATCTGGTTATAGCCACTGAATCCATCTAGGAAATAAAATGATTTTTTTCCGGCTAGGTTGTCTAAAACCTAATCAATAAATGGCGAAGGGAAATGATCCTTCTGCATGGCCTTATTCAGGGCTCTATAGTCCACACACACTCTCCACTTACCATTCTTTTTAGGCACAATAACCAACAGTGATACCCACTCACTGTCTGATATAGGATAGATGAATCCGGCGTTGAGAAGTTTTTGAAGTTCTTCCTTAACAATTTCTTTAAGGTTTGGATTCATCCTCCTTTACGGTTGGAAAATGGGTCGGCATTCTTCTTTGATGTATATATGGTGGGTGCATAGTTTAGAGGGAATTCCTTTCATATCCATGTAATCCCAGGCAAATGCCTCTTTATGTTCAGTCAGTAATTTCATCAATCTGTGAGTTTCAGCAGTGGAGAAATCGGGATTGATGTTCAAGGTTTTTCCAGGTTCGACTTCCACAGCGATGCTCTTAGAACTGACTCTAGGAAATAATTCAGTTGTTTTTGTTTCATCATCGGTTGTTACAGCGTTCACTGTTACAGCGGCTGTTGTTACAGCTGAATCAATTTGATTGTCAGCGGTTTCTGAGAACATTCTCGAGTTCATTTCTTCCTGGGCCATAGGGTCAAAGACTCTAATCAACCGATGGTGCGTGTTCTGTGTAACAACAGAGGGGTCACAAATAAAGTAGTTGATTAAATCATCCTCCATCTCATCTTTGAAACTCAGGGCCTTTCCTATAGTTAGCATAGGCAGAGCACTTCCATCCTTAGTGTCCATCCATAGAGAATTTTCAGGTTCTGCACTGGGTGTAGCATGAGGATACAGGGTAAGTTTTTTTGTGTCATAACCATCAGAGATGTTCATGGAACCAGATATGCAACCAATGAAAGCATGAGCTGTAGCTAACCATGGTCATCCCAGAATTAGAGGATGGCCTCCCAGACGGGATTTGGGTTGCAAAACGACAAAATCAGTAGGATACTCCCATGAGTCCACTGAAATGACTAAATCATCGATTACTCCTTCTGGTCTGATGGTAGAGCAATCAAATAATTCTAGAACAGTAGGAGTAGGTCGGATTTGTGTTCTAATTTGTAGCAACTGCGTAGTTTCTATTGGCATGATGTTAATTGTTGCCCCTAAGTCAACTAGTACATGTGGAATAGATGTCTGCCCAATTTTAACAGTGACTGTAGGGTTTCTTGGGTTGCCATATTTAATAGGTGGAGTTTTTCCTAACATCAGCTTAGACAAATCCCCCACTACATGAACTGTGAGGGGATATTTAGGGACATCCCTTATCGCTTGCAGTAGTGGAATATTAACGTGCAGATTTTGCAATTCTCCTAGGAGATTGAAAGATGGTAATTCCACAGGCTTGGTAATTTTCAGTCTTTCAGGGAATGGTGGGTCTGTTGATTCTATAATGGGTTGGTCAATTTCTTTTGTATTAGCAGATGGTCTCTCCCTTGATTCCTTATCTGATTCTAAAGATGGAGCATCTTCAATTATTGGCTCAACTATTCTCCCTGATCTTAATTTTATTTCATCACAAGGCATAGGAGTAATAGATAAGGTTGGCACATTATGTATGTCTATATTTTGAACGGCCTTATTATTTGGGTTTGGGTTAGGTTGCACAGGCATTTGAGGTCATAAGGGAGGATTGTTTGGTGAGGCATTGGAAGGAAATTGCAGTTGTTGCTGGTGGTACGAGGGTTGGAATTGTTGTTGATAGGGGTTCGGTTGGTGATGGCTTTGATAACTGAGTTGTTGTTGAGGGCCTCTTCCGTATGGGTTCCATTTCCCATAGTGATTTTGTTGTTGGGGAATAGGTGACCATGCATTGGGATCTTGATAAGAGGGTGGCATTTGATTTGGAGGGGGGGCATTCATCTGGCCATATGGTAGCTGATTGTTCCAATAATTAAATATTAGAGGAGAGAATTGAGAGTTCATACCTTGACCTCTTGGCTGCCATTGTCTTCTTTGTGTTATTAGATAGACATCCTTTGCATCCTCATTAGTTTCCTTCATTGATGCTTTTACACCTGGTAGAGAGGGACATTGGTCTGTGGCATGGTCTAATTCACAAATAAGGCATACCTGGACACTGTTCAGTGGGCACTCCCTTGGTGGATGTTTATTTCTGCAATTCAGACAGAAAATGCACAATGCTTGCTCTGATTCTGCTTGTTTATGTTTGACCTGCAAAGTATCTATTTGTGAGGAAAAAGAGTTAATCATCTTTGTTTTGAAATTTTCTAACAGATTACCTATTTCTTCTGTTGTTGCTCCTCCATTGGTTGATTTTTGTACCCTTGAAAAAGTGATATCCTTGGTAGCTGACTTATTCCTTGTAGATCCTCGAGAACATCTTTTGCAGAGATCTACAATGTCCTCATAGGATTCCTTAGATATATCTCCCTTGCCAAGCATATTCATCATATCTAAACAATCTTCTCTAACTCCTTTTAGCAAAATGGTTTTCAAAATGTCCTTACTCACATATGGATGTCCAGACCTTTGTAGATTATATTGGAGTCGCTCCACAAAGTCTTCAAGGGTCTTGTCCTCCTTCTGTGACATCTTGAATAGTTCCTCTCTTCGTTCCCTTGTTCGACAGTAGTCTTGGTATTTGTTCAGGAAAAGATGTCTCATTTGTACCCATGTTGAAATGTTTTCTCCTCCAAGGCTCATGAACCATCTTAACACATTACCCTTTAATGTAGCTGGAAACAGTTTAAGCTTCTGCGCAGTGGTAGTGTAGTCATAGCTTCTACACAAAATGTCAAATTCAAACAGAAACTCATCCGGATCTTCAGTAGATAATCCATGAAAATTTGGGAGAGCTGAGAGAGGTATGTTTTTCATAGGAGCCATACCTCGTGTGGGAACATCATAAATAGGAAAAATCAGGGTAGAGATAGTATTTTCATTATTTACCTGATCCTCGTTGTTCTGTGGATTCTCTTGGTGGAGCTTTTCTTCATTATCCCCTTGATTCTCCATATGTGCTCTTTCCCTCCACTCAATACGAACAACATCCCACTCTTCTTTAGTGACTATCCGACCGTTGATCTAATAAACAACTTCTTCTATGTTTTCCCTGTTCTAGGCTATACTTCCTTGATCTTCAATGTTCTCCAGTGTTGCTTATTGATTTGTTGGTGACAAATCTTTAGCTTCGACTTCAACTTCAGCTTCAGCCCTTGATGAGAACGATGTTTCGAGAAGGGGTATTTCTGCTGACTGTGGATCGTGTCTTCTTGGAGGATTTGCAGGGTGAAAAATGGATCCTGAAGAAGAATCTGCTCTGGCTATAATCTTATCAACAATGGTTTGTCTTCCCAGTATGTTAGGATTTCTTCCTCCACGTCCTCTGGTACCTATAAGGTTAGTATTTTGGGGGATTCGTTCTCGAGTTTCGTGATACATGCAGACTATTCATTCCTAATAAATAAAACTAATGTGCTTACCAAAATCTATAATTATGTTCCCCGACAACTGCGCCAAAATGTTGGGCACTTTAATTGTCTAATTGAATAGAAAATCAAAGTGTTCAATATAAATTGTCAACCCAGGGAAGTTTGTTATTTCAAGATAATTGCGCACAGTCTATGCTAGATTATGAAAGCATCTCTAATCTAATTGTAGTAGGGAAGTTTTAAAAAAACAACATTATCACTAATACAGTTGTGCTGATACAGCTGGAGTTCTACAGATTTGAAATCATAATTGCAATCTAAACTGTTGAATGTATAAGAACCCTAGATTGCTTACTCTAATCTAACTTTCTAATTTACTTTTGCGAGAAGAAGTTCTATACTATTTGTAGAAATGAAATCTATTTATTGCAAGAAGGTACTTCACACTTTTATTTCTCGGAAACAAGATTTTAACCTAATGCAGAAAAAGGGAAAGCAATTCTCCAACAATGTTCAGCAATCGACTTCTAAATCTCATGAGACAAGTTTATGTTCATCTAACAAGAAGGAACTAAACTGTAACAGTATTTGTATCTAGAAATGTCTAACAGTTAAATCATTCGCATTTAAAACAACTAATCTAGAATTCAAAATGGAGGGGAATCGGTGAGGAAGGTGGGCCTTTTCCTTCTCACTGAATCCACTCAAAGAAATAGGTTACAGTCTGCTAAAGGAATTCAATCCACTCTTTCATTCAATTTCCAAAAATGTCTGCATACAATAAGCGTTACTTTTCTTTCTCCAATAAAAAAAAACTCTCTTTTCATTACAAAAGCTCTACTATATAAAGTCAGATTCATTCAGTAGAACATAAACAAAACAGTCTTGAGAATCCCTGATTCTCAAGTTGTTCGTTTGATATCATTAATACAAAATCTAGAACTCTCCTTGATCAACATTGTGAGCCATCATATCTAATCATCAAGTGTTGCAGCAGTCGTATAACAACAGGATTGGTGGCGTCTGTTGTAACAACTTCCAGGATTGACGGGCTTCTATTGCAATAGTCGTGTAACAACTTCCAGGATTGGTGGCATCCGTTGCAACAGTCATGTAATAGCTTCCAAGATTGGCACATAGCTGTAACAACAACGATTTTCTCAAAGTGGGTTGTTCTAAGCATTTTGATCATTAGTTAAATCATTTCATGGGTAAAATATGTGAACGTTACCAATCAAACATGCTAAGTAAATGAAAATATAAAAGTGAGATGAATAGTTCATACCTTGGGAAAAAGGGTCTTAGTACTCATTATAATAGTCATTTAGCTTAGGAATGAGAAGGTTGAATGGGAAAAAGATGTAGTGAAAAAGGGACATTTCTGGGTCCTAACAATCACTATCTAGATGGAAATCATCTCCAACACTAGTGATGTTCTCCATGGAAATTAGAACAATGTCATCCAATTGAACACAGTTGTGTCTATCCATAGTAGTATACAACTACTATCCAGTGGTACACAACCACTCCAAGTAGCATACAACTACTAACCAGTGACCCACAGTCACTACCAATGGAGCACATCCACCATAGTAGCATACATCTATTGTCCAGAGACACACAGTCTCTACATTAATCATATAATATCATCTGATATCATCCTGCATCAACAATGTCATCAACTACATCACCTCTAAGTCGTACTATCATGATGTGAATGTATCATATCTAAGTTGTATTGGCATGATCTGGAGTATCATCTACATCATCTCTAATCCGTACTAGCATGACATAACTAGCATGATCCCAATGCATCATATCTAAGATGTATGCCACCTTTAAGATGTACTCGCATGATGTATATCAATGCCTCATTGTGTCATCTCTAAGTTGTATGATGATCTTTAAGCCGTACTAGCATGGCATATCTAGCATGATGTCAATGCATCATATCTAAGTTGTATGCCACATCTAAGTTGTACTTGCATGATCATATCTAGCATGACATGAGCCTCTTGCATCATCTCTAAGTTGTATGGTCATCTCTAAGCTATACTAGCATGACATATCTAGTATGATGTTAATACATCATATCTAAGTTGTACTCTCATGACCATATATAGCATGATGCAGCTCACCAACATCGTCTCTAAGTTGTACTAAATGAATATAACTAGCATGATGTCAATACATAATATCTAAGTTGTGTTTCCACCTCTAAGTTGTACTAGCATGATGATCCTTAAGCCATTGTATAAACAACTCCAACCATTTGTATCATATATGAGTTGTACTAGCATGATGCAAGCATCATCTCTAAGTTTTATTACCATCTCTAATCTATACTAGAATGATATAGATCCACAACTCATTGACATTCCATGATTCCACATATCAGTGCTCCCTCCCAACAGAGGAAGTCATCTCCTCCCTTTAAACCAAGGGAGCATTCTCCACAAGCCTCAGCTTGTCCCTCAAGTATGCAAAATTTATCTTGGACAAAAGATTCGTCAAAATATCTGCAATCTTCTCATCAGTGGAGATATACTAGAGAACCACTTCTCCCCTCTGGACTTTATCATGGATAAAATAGTACTTGATCTTAATGTGCTTCGACCCATCATGGAACACTGGGTTCTCTAAGAGATTCACACAATATATCACGATCGAATCCAACACCTAATCAAACAATCTAGAAACCAACTTATAGAGTCACACTGCTTTCGTACAAGCATCACACGCTGCAATATACTCTGCTTCTGAAGTGATGAGTGCAACAGACTTTTTCTTTCTACTAGCCCATAATATCATAATATATCCCATACTGAAACACATACCAGAAGTATTATTTCTGTCATTTTCACTCTCTACCCAATCTGAATAAGTAAATCCATGCAGTTGTACATAGTTTTTTGAAGCATATCTCAAACCATAAGTTATCATCCCATGAAGATATGTCAAGATATGCTTTGCAACTATCCAATGCTTTTGTCTAGGTTCCACTTGGAACTAGCTCAACACGTTTACAACAATGTAAATGTTCGGCCTAGTATTCACCAAATACATCAAGGAGCCAATCAACTGTCAGTACATGGACGAGTCTACTAGATCAGAATCAGAGTCTCTCAACTTCCTCAAATCTCTTGCCATGGATTTACAATCCATCATCCCAAACTTCTGAAGGATCTTTACAACATACTTCCCTTGTCCTAGGAAGACTTCACCACACTTCTACCATACTTCTAATCCCAAGTAGTAGTGCATGAGACCAAGATCCTTCATATCAAATTCAATGGCTAGATCCTTCTTACACTGAATAATGAGAGTCTCTGCACCTATCAGGAACAAAACATCAACATATAATAGTAGAATCATAGGTCCATTATTCACAACTTTATAATAGAGGTTTGGGTTGGCATGACTCTTGGAAAATCCAAGTCTTTTCAATTATCTATCAATACGTGCATACCAAGCTCTTAGAGCTTGCTTGAGTCCATACAAGGCCTTCTTCAATTTGCATACATGGGTTTCTCTTGGGTGTACCTCAAAACCTTGAGGTTAATCTATGTAAACTTACTCCTCAATCACTCCATTGAGAAAAGCGGTCTTTACATCCATCTGATGTAAACTCCAACCCATGGAAGTTGCTAGAGATATGATGGCTCTAATAGATGTATATCTGGAAACCAGAGCAAACGTCTCATCATAATATTCTCCCTCCTGCTGAGAGAATCCTCTAGTTACAAATCTTGCCTTGTACTTGTTAATACTTCCATCTACATCATGTTTTATCTTATAAACCCACTTTGAAGTGACTATAGACTTCTCTTTAGGTATAGGCACAACTTCCCATACATCATTTTTCACAATACATTGGTATTCCTCCATCATGGCCTCCTTCCATTCGTTCTACTTGACTGCTTCCTCAAAGGTGGAAGGTTTTGCATTGACAATTATTGTCATGAGCGTTGCATAATTGTAGAATTTTTTTTTCTTACTTTTTATGAAGGTGTCACTAGGAGATTTATGCTTCTTTGCTCCCTGCAAGGTGGTTTCAAGCCATGTTGATGTCTTTCTAGTCTTAGGTGTAATAATTGGTTCCACATGTTCATGTGGTGGTTCTTGTTCTTCACTAAGGTGTTCTGGAGAAAATATACTTTCTTATTTGGTATCTTCATGTTCCTCTTCTTTGTTTGAGTCTATGGAGTCTTCTATAGATTTCTTAAATGCAATCCTTTCATCAAAATTTATGTCTCTGCTGATTTCAACCTTCTTCTGACCTGGAACATAGATTATATATGCTTTTGGTGATTCAGTGTATCCAACGAATATATCTTTCTTTCTTGAAGGTTCCGACTTGTTTTTCTTATCCTTAGGAACATGAATATAGACGGGGCATCCAAAGATTCTCAATTGTTCAAAACTTGGATTCTTTATAGAGAAGGATTCTTATGGAGTCATGTTCTTCAATATTCTATGTGGAATTCTATTATGAATATAAAAAGTTGTCATAACTGCTTCTCCTCATAGAAACATAGATAAATTATGATCATTCATCATTGCCTTGAATGATTCTTCAATAGTTCTAGTATTTCCTTCAACCACACCATTTTGTTGAGGATTGTGAGGGACAATGAGATCCCTCCTAATCCCATCTTCTTTACAAAAGGAAACGAGTTCCTTGGAGGTGTATTCTCTTCCATTATCAGATCTTATTGTCTTGATCTTCTTATCTGTTAGGTTCTCCACTTCAGCCTTGAATTCTTGGAATTTGCTAAATACTTCATCATTAGTCTTTAACAAATACAACCATGTATTTCTTGAGAAGTCATCTATGAATGTCACATAGTAAAGAAATCCTCCTAGAGACTTCACTGGCATAAGACCACATACATATGAATGTATTAGGTCTAAGATCCCTTTGGATCTATTCTCACTGCTTGGAAATAGTTTCTTAATATTCTTCCCAAGTGCACATCCTCTGCACACACCTTCATGTACTGATTGTAATTCTGGTATGCCTACAACCATCTATTTTAGGGATGGCAAGGATTGACAATGAAGGTGAGCATACCTTCTATGCTATAACTCACTATGGTTGATTTCATCATGTACTAGATCTTGAGTATTTTGACCTAGGAGTTTATACAATCTTCCTTCACAAATTCCAATGACTCTAGCGTCTTCTATCTTTGAATCTTTTGACCATACAAGAGCTTTTCCATCTACAAAGATACTCTATCTCCTTTCTCTTCCAAACAGGAAATATATACTAGATTCTTTTTCAAACCAAGAACATATAAAACATTACTAATATGGATAGAGTTACCTGAGTAGCTTGTCCAATTCCCTTGATTGCATAATATTTCTTGTCTCCAAGCTCCACTTTATGAGGTGTCTCATTTTCCTTCATGCTTGAGAAATTATTACGATCACCTGTCATATGCCTCCATTTATTTTAAACTTTGTTGCAAAAGCTTGAGCATCTTCTTCCTTCTAAGGTTTTCCCTTGGAGTTTAACCTTGTCTCTTCTTGTGCACAACAGGTCCAAAGTTCTTTTTGGAAACTCCTTCCTTGTATTCATGCTTGCAGCAAATGCATCCCATGATCTAGAAAGACCATTGAATGCTATGTTCACAACTTACTTTTCTGGAATGGCTTCTCCAATATCTTGTAATTGATCTCTCAACTGAGAAATCTTCACAAAGTATGAAGCTATGGTGCCATCCTTTGTCATCTTTGTGTCATGAAGTTCATTCTTCAGACTCATCACTTGTCCAATATTTTTTACTGAGAAAAGGTTAGTTCAGGCATCGTTCGTCTTCTTGGATAAGTCAAGATGAGAAATGTAGGGTATCAAGTGATCCTTTACATAGTCCACTATGATACTCATAGCATTAATGTCATTATCCTCTAACTTCTCCAGTGTTGCAACGTTCTAAGGTTCCTTCTCTTTTCTTGCTTCAAACTATGGTTCCATGATATTGCCTTTCACAATATCTAGGACTTTATTCTAGGCAAGGATGAGGTCAATCCTTGACTTCCATGCTCTGAATTTTGAATCCCCTTCTAACTTGTTTTCTAAATTCATAGAGTAAGTCATGGATATGTTGACTTTGACTTTGACTGGGTCAACCTTTGACTTTGACCAAAAACTCAAACTTGATGCCTTGGATTGCTGAGAGTACCAGGGGGTGTGCTAGGCTAGGGTGCACTAGGCTATTTAGGAATTAGGTCAAGCGCTTCACTTAAGATGCCTCAACAAGAGGGTTAGGTTTTTGTTGCTACAACAAAACTCCGACTACAACTACAACTGCAACTAAGAAAATTCTCCCAATCTACCTTCTAGTGGTTAGACTATCCGAAGATAGTGTGGGTCCATAACCTATTAAAATAATAGGTGTGCTCGTTTCACCATAGACAATATCACTATATTGTCACCCAACCATAGGCACAAAGGCCACCCCCAAGCACCTTAACCTTGACAGCTAGAATAATTTTGGAAGAAAATACTAGAGCAGATAGCCAACCAAGATAGCATACCTCTCTTCAAAGCTAGCACAGCAAGAAGAAAGTCTAAACCATAAACCAAAGACCAAGTCACCATTGCAGCAGTTGCAACTCTCCTCTAGTCATGCGCACCACTAGTCCTTATGAAGTCATGCGAGTGAGTGTGACAAATGAGCTCAAGCACCCTCTATTTAGAGTCCTCCAAGTCACCTAATTGGGTCAACTTCTTCTCTTGGAGGATAATAACTTAATATAAATTATTCTCTTGAGCCGAATTATATTCTAGGGTTTTTAACCAATTGTTTAGGGTTTCTCTTGCTTCCCAAAATACTCTAGTCTTGTCAAAGGTTACACATAGAGGTTAATACCTCCCGCAGCTACTATAACATCAACAAGTACTCCCCTCAATGAATTTGAGAAAATCAAAGCAACATCCCATGAATACTTCATTTCCCTCTATACGCAGAATGAAGAGGCATATCCATCAAACCTTGAATCCATGCTAGAGCACATCCCATTCTTGATCAAAAGAGAAGAAAATTCAGATCTTATGAAACCGATCCTAGAATTTGAAATTCTCCATGCTATCTAGAACCTCGAACCTGACAAAGTACCTGGCCCATACGATTTCTTAATATCCTTCTACCATTATTTCTGGGACACCATAAAAATAGATCTAAAAAGAATGATATGTTACACTCATTATCCTCTTAAGATAGGAGGGAACACCAACTCCTCTTTCCTTGCTTTGATCCCCAAAGAAACTAATCCTACTTCCTTCTCTCGATTCTGACCTATATCCCTGTGCAACTCCTCTTACAAAATCCTCACCAAAATCATATGCACTCTTTTAAAAACTGTCTTATCTAAGCTCATCTCCCCCAACCAAGGCAGCTTCATGCAGGACCGACAAATTGTGGATAACATAGTACATGTTCAAGAGGCAATCCATACAAGCTACCGAACCAAAAGCAAAGGTATGGTCATCAAATTAGATATGGAAAATTCGTTTGATCTTGTTCGACATTCCTTTCTTTTTCAGATTATGGAACACTTTGGATTTAGCCAAAATTTCATAAGATGGATTTCATCTTGCATCAATAGACCTTGGATTTCTCCCTTGGTAAATGACAGACCTTCAACCTTCTTTCAAGCAATTAGAGGCCTCCAATAAGGCTGCCCCCTTTCACCTCTTCTCTTCATCAATGTGGATGAAACCCTTAGCAGGAATTTGGAGCAAGACCATGTGATTGGGAATATTCCCGGGCTGCAAATTCCTTGAGGAAAAAGAATACAAATTGTTCAAAATTTGAGGACGATACCCTCATCATGGGAAGTTCCTCAACAACCATTTCTTCCCACTTCAAAAGGATTATAGACTCCTTCCTCAATGCTTCTGGCGGAGAATTTAATAATATAAAATGTCAAATATTTAGTTGGAACACTTCTCCTGGAGTATTAAGAGCAATAGCTCAAGTTCTTCAATTCCCCACAACAGGAAATTGGTCTTCCTTCAAGTATTTAGGAATGCTCATAACCCTCAAATCTCCTCACTCATAGGTACAGAAACAAATACTGGAGAAAATTAGCAAGAACGTAACTAATTGGGGCACTCAATGGATAAATCTGACGGCATGGGTAATTCTAATCAAAGTTTTCCTATCAATGCTCCCGATATACCAAAGCTCTGCTCTCCTAGCTCCAAAATGCATTGCCAACTAAATGGCCAAAAGAATCCGCACTTTCCTCTAGAAAGGAGGGGAAACATTCTTGAAATTTCTCCTACCCAACACCAGACATTTAATTCCAAGTAAATCACTTATTGAATTAAATCACAGCTGAGTAATGAACTAAACATGCAACAGAAGGATAAACAAGGAAACCAAATCAAGCACACATAAACAACAATATGTTTGGGTAGATACCCTTGGAAAAATCTCGTAGTGAAAACTGATGCTGAGAATGATTTTATTATGTTAAAATCAGGGCTCCCGTAATAGGGATAATGACCCACTGAGAGAAGTACAACTACAGAAAAACCTGGCAAAGCCTGACCTACTGTATGACCCATAACTACATGCTTTTTTAGGTTTACGCGAATTTTCTTCAACAAACCCATGTATGTATGTGATTGTCTCCATTGATACCTACATAGATGTATGGAAAGACTGTACGAAAAGCTCTGTATGACGTGACATTCTCTTATGGCTTCCTCTGACTTAAACCCACCTGTGTTGCCTATGTTCTCTCTTCTCCTTGACCTGATCTCTAGATGAAAGTCCTTCTTCACCTATCCAAGATCTTGAATCACAATCCTTCGTGATCCAATATTATGTGTGTCGATTCTCTCAACACAACTCCTGTCAAGTGTAAAGTGTCTCCCTCCTTCACCCTACCCTTGCTTTTATAATAGTGAGTTATAATATATTTCTAATCTCCAAAGTGATTGATGATTGAGATTACTTCTCACCTTACTTGAGATTTAGAAACATGCTAATTACTTTTACCACTTTCCTTAAATAATTCAATTAACTAATTGCATAATTAATTAATAAAAACAATTTACATTAATAATTCCTTTAACTAAAGTAAATTCAGGAGTAGAAGGCTTTGGATGATTTCCACACGTCTAGAAACATAGACATATGAAAAAATACATGTTCGATGCTACCACTAGCATCAACAAACAACTCAAAAAAAGTTTCACTTGGTCAAATCGAACCAAGTTACTAGTGATAAAAATCATGGAGCCTTGGGTATTTGGGAGCCAACTTACATGAATTTAGCAATGGGAGAAAATTTTCTTTGTCATATGATCACAGGGAAATCTTCCCAATGGAAACAAGGGAAATCTTCCTAGTGGAAACAAGCAATCTGGAAAAAATACTTTCGATGGAACATAAACAAAAGCACCAATCTGCAAGTGAAAGTGGACTTCATCTCTCCAATCTTTAAACTGTTTCTTGCAGTCAAGCTGATAATCTAGAATAAAGTGAACTAGATCCTCATGAATGGATGAAGAATAGATCTTTGGGATGATCAAATATTGGAAGTGGATAGGCGCCCTCTACTTGAGAACTTTCTCCCTCTTTGCTCCTCGATGTTGGATCAATGATTCTTTTCTCTTTTCAATCTCTTTGTATGGACATATGATGGAATGTGGGATCGTTGGAATTCAATAAAGCCACCTGGACATTTGCAAGTATAAGCTAACGCCTTCCTTCAATCACTTCAAGGCTACTTCCCAAAAAGTAGACACATCAGTGATACAAGAGGTTGGGGGAATATGGAGTACACTGTCAAAAAAGGATATCAACTCCTTGCAAGTGTTGAACAACAATACCCTCGATCAAATATGTGGACCTAGATCTAGCATTTGGATGACATGCCAAAATCAAACTTCTTTTGCTGGCTATTGGCCCACAAAAAAATACTCACTGCTGAAAATTTGCAAAAGTGTGGAATAAATGGCCCCTCTTGGTGTGTCTTATGCCAAAATGTCGAGGAAGGCATCGAACATATGTTTTTGGACTGTTATTTCATCAACCAAGTCTAGAATTTTTCTTTGGGGGCTCTCCAGCAAAGTCTAGCCTGGCCTGACACAATATTTGGCCTCTTCTCTAAATGGAAGACCCACTACCTTGGGAAATTCCCAAGCAAGCCCATCTTCAAACAACTATGGGTCACCCTACTAAAATATATATGTCGTAATTTCTGGCTTGCATGAAATGAAAGAATCTTCAGGGGAGAAGTTGCCAACACAAAATTAACAACAATGAATGCCTTTGCATCCATTTATGAATACATGAGGATCCGAGTCTGCTGGAAGAACCAAATATTTGACATGCAATAAACCCGTTGGATGACCACTCTCCAACTGACAACAAATCTCCCAAATTTAAACCAATCTTCAACCATCACTCCAAAATAGGCACTACGTCTGAGACTCCGAGTAGAGAAGATTTTCAAGATTGGCAAATGCAACAAAAAAAACCAATTATTTTCTTTGATGGAGCATCGTGAAGAAATCCAAGGGAAACAGATGCAGGGGGGATAATTAGACAACCAGGAGGACTTATCATTCTAAAATATGCTTGGGGCCTCAAAACTATGACCAATAATGAAGTAGAAGCTTACACACTTTATGAAGGCATCATGCATGCTACTATGAAAGGAATCCGACAAATTATAATTTGTGGTGACTCTATGATTCTTATAAGGTCCATTTCCAAACCGAACATAGCAGGGAACAACATATATCGAGGTGTTCTCACAAGAATCCAGGCCCTCCTCTGTCGATTTAACAACTACTTTATGTTCCATGTCAAGCGAGAGTTAAACACAAATGCAGATCAATTAGCCAAGGAAGGAACAACCATAAGAAAAGGATAAATGAAGGTAAACGGGGATCTGAAATCCCATCCCATCCCTTGACTGTCCATTGATTGTGAAAATCCAATTTGACATGAGGCAACCTTGGATAATCTTGTAGATTTTATGAGGTACTATGAGGCTACCCAACAGGTTTGTATTTGACCTCTTGTTGGGCTCTAAGTTTTATCTTCAAGACTATCCTTTGCTGTTGTTTTAGGACAACAAACAGTCAAGTAATTTGTGCTCACGGTTTTGATGGTTAAGTGTCCTTTTTAGGTGCCCTTGCAAGTGTTTTATTATCCCAATGTTAGCACATGAAATATACTCAAAACAAACAACACTACCTCTATATCTTTACAACTCTAAATGTTGATTTACAATTCTAAGCATGCATGAAATGAACACAAGTATTTTTGGTCAACATGACCTTGGATAAACCCCCCCCAGGGAAAACCAGTTTGGAATGGAAGTATATATAAGTGTGGAATAGAAGGTGGAATACAACAAATACATGAAACAAATGAACCTAATACAATAACAACTTGTCTCAAGTTGCAACAAAATTCCAAGAGTGAAAGATGCACCCTCCTAAAATGTTGCTCTATCCACTAAAATGAAGCGCCCTTTCTCCTTGAAGCTCCGATGAAGAAACTTTTGCAACACAATGTGCTCTTGTGTGCTTCCTCTTCACTAAAAAAATCCTCAAAGCAATCTGACCATTGCAAGACCTCACTACTATAGGTGTGCCCTCCTCCAAGCAAGAGCAACAACCATAAATAAGTTGGGTCCTAATCCTTCACGAGCCCTCCATGGAAGGAGGTGCCCAAGCTCTCCTCTCCCAATGTTTCTATTCTCATCCTCTTTCCCTTCTCCAAACTCTCTTGGTGAACATACAAGTGAATGAGCCTCTCCTTGCCCTATGTGCCCCCTCTTAAGGAAACATAAGGAAACCTAAAATATGGGTGGATGAGATCATCTCATCCCATCTCTAATCAAGGGTTGAGATCTCTCCAAAATAATCTCAATTCCAAACCCACTTTACTTAAGTTTCCATAGTTTCTCTTTATGTCCCTCAATTCACCAACAAAGTGAATTAATAGTAATTTTAGGCTAAAATGACCAAATTTCACTTTTGACTTAAATCTCCTAAGTCAAAGTGAAATTAGAGATAAAGTACATGGTACATGGTACATGGTACAAATTATTTCTCTCTTGTGTTTAGAGGCTCACAAACACAAGGGGACCACTTTCCAAGGAACCCAAATATCGACACTCCCACTTACCGAGGAAAGTGCCCTTCACCACCAATCTCATCCCCGTAGTGGACATGGTTGCTTACTGGAAAATACTCGGTGAGTATGGTTGTACCCTGATCAATGAAAATAGTCTCTGACACATATCTGATCAATCTATGTGATCTATAGATGGAAGTGCATATCCACCTATCCAATATCGCCTAGATCTTGGTATCATACCCAAGATCTCAACCTTGGTCTCCCACCAAGGATTTCTACCTCCTGGCATCTCACCAACGGTCACTACTCCTAGCATATCACCAAGAGTCACTCTCTTGGAATCTCACCAAGAGTCTCCCCCTCTTGGTATCTCACCAAGAGTACCTGGATCTCGACATCTCACCAAGATCCTAAACTTGGCCTCTCACCAAGTGACTTCCACCTGAAGTGGATCTAGAACCTGGTCTTCCCGTCTCTGTATCCAAGTGAGGCTCAAGCCTCTGTGGTGCCCCGTTGCTCCTCCTCATAAATCTATGATTCTCTGAAGCCCCTGCACCAACCCTCTGTCCCGACAACTATGAAACTAAAGCTGTCCTGGGTGGACCAGCCACCTTTGATGATGGTGTCCATGAAAATTGAGTCCGAGCTCCATCTGAATCACTACTATGAGACAATAGGTCCTCCTCGAATATGTCTCTCCACCTAACGTTGGATGGTGTAACAACTGACAAGGAATTGACGAATGCACACTCCCTCTCATACTAAGCAACATACTCAATCTCCTATGTTGTTGTTGCAATGTCATCCTGTTGCATCTTCTTCTTCTTCTTGGGACACTGTCCTGCATAGTGACCCATCTCTGCACAAGAAAAACATCTCATTGTTCTCACGTCTCTCTCCTGCCCACTGCCACTCTGTTGTGGTTTGGCCCCTCCCTTGGGACCCTGTCTAGCACCTCTGTCGGTCTTCTTCTTGCCCTTAGTCCATAGAGAAAGGTCCTCATCACCCTGGGTAATCCACTGTTGTCTTGAGGACTCTGAGGTGAGTCTCATATCCTCCTAAACGAAATCATCCCAAAGTCTCTCCCAAGTAGGCATAACCTCTCGGGCAACAATGCCTCGAACAAATGGGCCCCATGGTTTGGTAAAGTTGTTTAAGGTTTTCCTCACCATAAATCCCGGGTCCACTATCTCTCTGACGACTATAAGCTCATCTCTAATCTTAGTGAATCTTCCAAGGAATGATGTAACTGACTCGGAATCGAGCATCTTAATGCTCCTAAGCCTGTCCTACAGAACCATCTTCTAGTTCTAGTTAGAACTCTGGTAAAGCTTGCAAAAATAATCCCATATCTCAAATGCATAGTCTTTACCAGTCAAATGTGGAATGACGTGGTCTCTCACCCCATCACAAATAGTCCTTTTCGCCTTGTTGTTCTTCTTCATGAACTCTGCCACCATGACGAGAGCAGTAACAGGAGGAACAACAACGAGAGCCTCAACTATATCCCACAGTTCGAGATCCTTTAAGATAAAAATGATCATGGTCTTCCAAGGGGACCAGTTGCTAGCTCCATCTAGCCTATCCTCTGCCCGCATCTGGGACACCGACATGGTTGTCCAATAAAGTTCACACTAATGCTAAAACAACACAAGAGTATTGCCTCACTCCTATCAACACAAGTGTGAAAATAGGCAGTAACACCACAACCTCACTCCTGGCAAATAAGTGTGAAAATAGGTTGTAAAATACAACCTCACTCCTGTCCACATAGGTGTGAAAAGAGGCTGTCCAAATCAGCCTCACTCCTATCCAAATAGGTGTGAAAAGAGGCTAAAAACACAAGTCCAAAACATTCCTACAGGTTGTCCAACAAATCTACCCACAAGTTGTCCACAAACATTGCCAACAAGCTATCCAAAAATCTGCTAACAAGCTGTCCCAAAATTGCCCTGAAAGATCCAACAAAACTGTCCACTCAATGCTCAAAAGTCAGCAAATCTAAGCCACCATTGTCTCTGATACCATGTAGATTTTCTAAGGTACTATGAGGCTGCCCAACAGGTTTGTCTTTGACCTCTTGTTAGGCTCTAATTTTTATCTTCAAGATTGTCCTTTATTGTTGTTTTAGGACAACAAATAGTCAAGTACTTTCTGCTCACAATTTTGATGGTTAAGTGTCCTTTTGAGGTGCCCTTGCAAGTGTTTTATTATCCCAATGTTAGCACATGTAATATACTCAAAACAAATAACACTACCCCTAGATCTTTACAACTCTAAATGTTGATTTACAATTCTAAGCATGCATGGAATGAACACAAGTATTTTTGGTCAACATGACCTTGGATAAAACCCCCTGGGGAAAAATAGTTTGGAATGGAAGTATATATAAGTGTGGAATATAAGGTGGAATACAACAAGTACATGAAACAAATGAACATGATACAATAACAACTTGTCTCAAGTTGCGACAAAAGTCCAAGAGTGAAAGATGCGCCCAAGCATGGTGCGCCCCCCTCAAATGTTGTTCTATCCATTGAAATGAAGTGACCTTGGTCCCTAAAGCTCTGATGAAGAAACCCTTGCACCACAATGTGCTCTTATGTGCTGCCTCTCCACTGAAACAATCCTCAAAGCAATATGACCAATGCAAGACCTCCCTGCTATAGGTGCACCCTCCTCCTCAAGTGCACCCTAGTCCAAGCAAGAACAACAACCACAAATAAGCTGGGCCCTAATCCTTCATGAGCCCTCCATGGAAGGAGGCACCCAACTCTCCCAATGCTTCCATTCCCATCCTCTTTCCCTTCTCCAAACTTTCTTGGTGAACATACAAGTGAATGAGCCTCTCCTTGCCCTATGTGCCCCTCTTAAGGAAACATAAGGAAACATAAAATATGGGTGGATGAGATAATCTCATCCCATCTCTAATCAAGGGTTGAGATCTCTCTAAAAGAATCTCAACTCAAAACCCACTTTACTTAAGTTTCCATAGTTTCTCTTTATGTCCCTCAATTCACCCACAAAGTGAATTAATAGTCATTTTAGGCTAAAATGACCAAATTTCACTTTTGACTTAAATCTCCTAAGTTAAAGTGAAATTAGACATAAAGTACATGGTACATGGTACAACATATTTCCCTCTTGTGTTTAGAGTCTCACAAACACAAGGGGACCACTTTCCAAGGTACCCAAATCTCAAAAAATCCATCTCCAGGGATGACAAAGTGACACAACAATAAATTCATGTGCCTGTGATCAAGGCTCTTCACCCACTAGAGTAGAGGACTTGTTACATTGTCATTGGCTCAACAATGCCAATCAGGATATGGAAGCAAGTATCTCCTTCCACTCAAGGTGAAAGCTCTCAGCCCAACCCTCCCAACGGGTAGAAGTCAAATATTTTTATGGCAACAAACTTATCTACTGTAGTCTCTTTGACTTGTTAGACACAAGAAATTATGGTTTATATAGTTGTGGATCAACCTCCTTCTCTGTCCTCGATAGTCAAGACATTGGAAGTATCAAGAAATCACGAGTTCTATTTCCTTAGTGGTTCAACATCCTCTTAGGCCCACTTCAAATCCTTAAACAACTGAATGCCAATTATGTCCCCCCTTTTGGTTGACCCAACCTTCATTCCAAGTTTCACGTGGAAAACCACATTGGTCACTCTCCAAGTTCATCGTGGAACACCTTCGGGCTCTCCATTCAAACTCAACTCAACAAAGTCTCTCTTGACTTTCAAAGTGCCTTCTTCTACCAGTCAAAATCTTTGATAGCCCCCCCTTGGTTTTTAGTAATTTGAACTCCAATTTGCAAGTTGGTAATCAATGCAAAACTGCAATTAATCCTCTGACTATTGACGATTTTAAGAACGATATTACAATCATCATAGATCAAGGCCGCGTGGGTAGAGAGTGTGGAAACCAATCACTAGCTAGAGATAAAAATGGGAAATCTACACATGGTGGAAAACCTTCGATTGGCCAGGAACAAAAGCTCCAACATCTTCAATGGATCCTTATTGGACAAACATTAAAAACAAGGGTCAGGAATTAAACCAGGGATAAATAAAGGAAGTGTCAGACAATCAATTAAAAGTTTAAGTATGTACTTTCATTGTATATTGGTATTAGGATAATATATACAAATATACACCTGTACCAATTCTTGCAACTACAAGGAGAAAATTAGGATTAAGGAGAACAACTCAGGTTTGCACTCTCCTTATACAGAGTTGGAAATTTGTATCTATGTAATTTGCTAGTTTTCTTCGACAAAACTTTTTTTATAAATAAAAACCTTTTCAGTCTCTTTTAAAAAAACACTATGTAACAAGTACAATGCTAAAGAATGGAACCCTTTCTCCTCCTAGCAACCCGATATTTAAAACACCCTAATAATTGTCTAGGGTTAGGGTTTTTGCATCCTCAACCCTCAATTAGTGATAAGGTTTTGGACCTTATAGAATCTTCTTGAAATTCCACACATGGCTAGCCCCACAAGTGTGAGTGATGGGGGATGACGTGGCATCCACTTAGTACCATGGTGGTCAACAAGGTAGGTCAACTTGCGAGAGGCATACTTCCGCATACGCGCTTTGTTTGAGGTGATTTTTTGCATAGTTGGAAAGATTTCGATGTGTAGAACAACATCAAAGGAATGTGAGCTATGCTCGCAAAGTTTTGACACCCCAAAATGCCATTCGATACCTCAAATTGCCTTTGGAAGGTTTTGGACCCTAAATCTCCAAACTGGGACCTACCACTAAAATGGGCCTTGCAAGCCAATTCCTCCAATTTTTCCACCCAGAAAGTACCAAGATAGATGACAAATTATATAATGATCCAATCTTGATTAGTTTATGGCACATTGGAGTGGTTGTATGTTTCATGTGCATTGCATAACAATTTATGCAGTCCACTTTGTAACATGATGCAACAATGTGATTTAGTTAATAATAAGCATCGAGGCGTTTATATGTATTGCTGGTAATTTTTTTTAACATTTTTATTTTACAAAATTCAAGCACGGAAGGTAATTTTTTGCATTGTTATTTGCGATGCATTTAAACATATAAATGCGCTAGTGTGTTTGTATAGTACATCAATACACCAAAAAGTTTTAGGTACACTGAAAAGAAAACATCTACTAGAACCTCTACCCACTTGCCTCCACCAATAAAATTTACTAAAAAACATAACATAGAAAAGTGCTTCCACTAAAACCTCCATTAATTGAAATTTTCCTTGTAATGTCTCTTCCTCCCCTCATTGTACACCTAATTCTCACACACCTTTGACATATATATTTTATTCTTGATAGGATTTTGTATATACCAAAAGTCACTTTCACTTATTGTATTTTTGAATCTTATTAACCTACTTTTTAATCATTTAACATTTTTAAAATTATCTTATCTATTTTATCGAACAACAATCCCTTTTTCTTTCTCAACATCAAATTTTAAATAAAAAATAAAATTTCACACTAAATTAAACCACAACAATATTTTACAAAGAGGACCCCAACCATTTCTATCCAAATACTTAAACTTTTTCGATAGGGCCAAAAGATCATTATCCTTACAAATCTCACCATGCACAAAAAATAGAAAAACATAACCTCCACCTCATCAACCCATAATGAATAATCATTAAATAGAAAAACATAACCTCCACCTCATCAACCCATAATGAATAATCATCAATAACATTCACGAGGTCTTCTCACACCAATAAGCGATGGTGCCATCTCAAAAACCACTGAGTTAAAAACTATCCTCATCCACATCAACGTTGCAAATGTATTGTTTAACTTAGTTTGGACTTTGGGTTCCAAGGCATGATGTTTAATTGATAGGTTTGTAACATAGACAAGGAAAAGGAAGAACTCTATTTTCCAAGGTTAAAGTTCCACCACTTAGAGCATACCTTATCATGGAACAATGACCACCTCAAAAACACCTTATCCACCTTATCTTGTGAAAGCATGGGCTATAAAGCTATTATACCTTCTTTATCCTGACAACCTCAGTATCTAGTCTCTGCAATGAGAGCTCTAGAAAGATAAAAGGAAACAACATCCACATACGTTTGTGTGGTGTACAACTTTCTAGAGAAGTATCACAAATATCTACCTTGTCTCACTCCTAGCTTTCTCTACTATCACAAATATCTACCTTGTCTCAAAGCAATATGACCAATGCAAGACCTCCCTGCTATAAGTGCACCCTCCTCCTCAAGTGCGCCCTCCTCCAAGCAAGAACAACAACCACAAATAAGCTGGGCCCTAAGCCTTCATGAGCCCTCCATGGAAGGAGGCACCCAAGATCTCCTCTCCCAATGCTTCCATTCCTATCCTCTTTCCCTTCTCCAAACTCTTTTGGTGAACATATAAGTGAATGAGCCTCTCCTTGCCCTATGCACCCCTCTTAAGGAAACACAAGGAAACCTAAAATATGGGTGGATGAGATAATCTCATCCCATCTCTAATCAAGGGTTGAGATCTCTCTAAAAGAATCTCAACTCAAAACCGACTTTACTTAAGTTTCCATAGTTTCTCTTTATGTCCCTCAATTCACCCACAAAGTGAATTAATAGTCCATTTAGGCTAAAATGACCAAATTTCACTTTTGACTTAAATCTCCTAAGTCAAAGTGAAATTAGACATAAAGTACATGGCACATGGTGCAACATATTTCCCTCTTGTGTTTAGAGTCTCACAAACACAAGGGGACCACTTTCCAAGGTACCAAATCTCAACAAATCCATCTCCAGGGATGACAAAGTGACACCACAATAAATTCATGTGCCTGTGATCAAGGCTCTTCACCCACTTGAGTAGAGGACTTGTTACATTGTCATTGGCTCAATAATGCCAATCAGGATATGGAAACAAGTATCTCCTTCCACTCAAGGTGAAAGCTCTCAGCCCAACCCTCCCAACAGGTAGAAGTCAAATGTTTTTATGGCAACAAACTTATCTACTGTAGTCTCTTCGACTTGTTAGACACAAGGAATTCTGGTTTATATAGTTGTGGATCAACCTCCTTCTCTGTCCTCGAGAGTCAAGCCATTGGAAGTATCAAGAACTCACGAGTTCTATTTCCTATGTGGTTCAACATCCTCTTAGGCCCACTTCAAATCCTTAAACAACTGAATGCCAATTCTGTCCCCCCTTCTGGTCGACCCAACCTTCATTCCAAGTTTCATGTGGAAAACCACATTGGTCACTCTCCAAGATCATCGTGGAACGCCTTCGGGCTCTCCATTCAAACTCAACTCAACAAAGTCTCTCTTGACTTTCAAAGTGCCTTCTTCTACCAGTCAAAATCTTTGATAGCCCCCCCTTGGTTTTTAGTAATTTGAACTCCAATTTGCAAGTTGGTAATCAATGCAAAACTGCAATTAATCCTCTGACTATTGACGATTTTAAGAACGATATTACAATCATCATAGATCAAGGCCGCGTGGGTAGAGAGTGTGGAAACCAATCACTAGCTAGAGATAAAAATGGGAAATCTACACATGGTGGAAAACCTTCGATTGGCCAGGAACAAAAGCTCCAACATCTTCAATGGATCCTTATTGGACAAACATTAAAAACAAGGGTCAGGAATTAAACCAGGGATAAATAAAGGAAGTGTCAGACAATCAATTAAAAGTTTAAGTATGTACTTTCATTGTATATTGGTATTAGGATAATATATACAAATATACACCTGTACCAATTCTTGCAACTACAAGGAGAAAATTAGGATTAAGGAGAACAACTCAGGTTTGCACTCTCCTTATACAGAGTTGGAAATTTGTATCTATGTAATTTGCTAGTTTTCTTCGACAAAACTTTTTTTATAAATAAAAACCTTTTCAGTCTCTTTTAAAAAAACACTATGTAACAAGTACAATGCTAAAGAATGGAACCCTTTCTCCTCCTAGCAACCCGATATTTAAAACACCCTAATAATTGTCTAGGGTTAGGGTTTTTGCATCCTCAACCCTCAATTAGTGATAAGGTTTTGGACCTTATAGAATCTTCTTGAAATTCCACACATGGCTAGCCCCACAAGTGTGAGTGATGGGGGATGACGTGGCATCCACTTAGTACCATGGTGGTCAACAAGGTAGGTCAACTTGCGAGAGGCATACTTCCGCATACGCGCTTTGTTTGAGGTGATTTTTTGCATAGTTGGAAAGATTTCGATGTGTAGAACAACATCAAAGGAATGTGAGCTATGCTCGCAAAGTTTTGACACCCCAAAATGCCATTCGATACCTCAAATTGCCTTTGGAAGGTTTTGGACCCTAAATCTCCAAACTGGGACCTACCACTAAAATGGGCCTTGCAAGCCAATTCCTCCAATTTTTCCACCCAGAAAGTACCAAGATAGATGACAAATTATATAATGATCCAATCTTGATTAGTTTATGGCACATTGGAGTGGTTGTATGTTTCATGTGCATTGCATAACAATTTTTGCAGTCCACTTTGTAACATAACGCAACAATGTGTTTTAGTTAATAATAAGCATCGAGGCGTTTATATGTATTGCTAGTAATTTTTTTTAACATTTTTATTTTACAAAATTCAAGCGCGGGAGGTAATTTTTTGCATTGTTATCTGTGATGCATTTAAACATATAAATACACTAATGTGTTTGTATAGTACATCAATACACCAAAAAGTTTTAGGTACACTGAAAAGAAAACATCTACTAAAACCTCCACCCACTTGCCTCCACCAATAAAATTTACTAAAAAATATAACATAGAAAAGTGCTTCCACTAAAACCTCCATTAATTGAATTTTTCCTTGTAATGTCTCTCCCTCCCCTCATTGTACACCTAATTCTCACACACCTTTGACATATATATTTTATACTCGATGGGATTTTATATATACCGAAAGTCACTTTCACTTGAATCTTATTAACCTACTTTTTAGTCATTTAACATTTCTAAAATTATCTAATCTATTTTATCGAACAGCAATCCATTTTTCTTTCTCAACATCAAATTTTAAATAAAAAATAAAAATTCACACTAAATTAAACCACCACAATATTTTACAAAGAGGACCCCAACCATTTCTATCCAAATACTTAAAACTTTTTCGATAGGGCCAAAAGATCATTATCCTTACAAATCTCACCATGCAAAAAAAAATAGAAAAAACATAACCTCCACCTCATCAACCCATAATGAATAATCATCAATAACATTCACGAGGTCTTCTCACACCAATAAGCGATGGTGCCATCTCAAAAACCATTGAGTTAAAAACTATCCTCATCCACATCAACGTTGCAAATGTATCGTTTAACTTAGTTTGGACTTTGGGTTCCAAGGCAAGATGTTTAATTGTTAGGTTTGTAACATAGAGAAGGAAAAGGAAGAACTCTATTTTCCAAGGTTAAAGTTCCACCACTTAGAGCATACCTTATCATGGAACAATGACCACCTCAAAAACACCTTATCCACCTTATCCTGTGAAAGCATGGGCTATAAAACTATTATACCTTCTTTATCCTGACAACCTCAATATCTAGTAATGAGAGCTCTAGAAAGAGAAAAGGAAACAACATCCACATACGTTTGTGTGGTGTACAACTTTCTAGAGAAGTATCACAAATATCTACCTTGTCTCACACTCCCAACTTTCTCTACTATCCAATGTTCTCATTGGCTAATAATTACAATAATAATGGGTTATGGTCATCATTTATTCTTATTCAATGGATTGGATTAGCTTTAGCATAACAAAAATATATTTTTTGATAGCTTTTTTTCTAATTTTTTTTCATTTATTTTTTATAAAATGTTTTTGGATGAGGGAAGATTTCATTTTTAAAATTTTAAGGATTTAATTTTAAAATAATTTATATCATAATTTTCATATGAGAGAAATTATTAAAATTTTTAATTTATATAAATTTTATAAATTAATAGTAAATCTATTTTAAATTTAGATTTATCAAGTATTAAAAAAAATATTTTTTTTAAGATATAATTTTTTGATAAATTTTTATTTCATATCAAATATTAATTCATTCATTTTAAATGATAAAAAAAATTACACTTAAAAAAATTACACCTTCAAAAATTTAATTTTTCTAAATATTTAATAAATCTAATTATTTATTTATTATTCTAATTTAACATAAAGTTGCAATTAAATATATTTTCATAAATTATTATAAATTAAAACAATTATAAATAATGTTTATAAATAATTTTTTTTTTTAAAGTTCAATTCTCCACTGACTTATTTTCCCTTTACAAAACATAAAACATTTGTGCTTGTAATCATGCGAATAAATCAACATTGATAAAATAGATACCCTTGATGAAGTATATACACTCATAAAATGCTATATTTTTGGCCGATATGCTATATTTTTGGCCGATCGGACATGCTCGACATCTTTCGAGATAACTTGCTGAATACTATTCTCCACGTAACAAACCAAAATTCCAACCACAAAAGGTATGAGAAATTCTATACTTCCTCACATCTGAAACCCCCATTAAACAGAAATTTGATTCCGTTTTTTGTCCCGGCCAAAACGCCAAGTACGCCTTTCCCGGCCGTCGGATCGGCGCCTTATCCGGCTGCAAGTATCTGTTTGAGGGGTTCTCGTTCGTTTTGCAGGGTTTAGGCGGGGTTTCTCTATCTTTTGTCACGTGGAATCAATCGCCCAAATGATATGATACTCAACGCCCTTTGAATTCTTTATTATCAGACCCTGTAATGCTTTGCAGGAACGGAAGAAAATCCATCCAGGCAGCCCTGTAGTGTCTACTTTTTAAAAGTTTTTAGCACATGGAGCCTGCAAATTCTAAGCTTTCCGGTGACGAAACGGGCCCAAAGCTGACCCCATTTGCCTCCCGACGGGAAAATCATGAAGGAACTGCAGCAGATTCGGAAACGATTCCTATCCGCGCTCCTCTTTCGGAGGACGTAGACGATGACGAGGAAAAGGAAGGTTTTGGCACGGAAGACTCCGAGTCCGAAGACGAGGAAGAGGAGGATTTTCAAATGACTACCGCCCCCTTTGCGGTGGAGAGCCCCGTGGGGTCTTTTACGCCAGGAAATCCTACTTTTTGGTACGGAGGCCAGAGCGCACTAAATCGCACTAACGGGAACAGTTCGTTTCCTGTAGATGAAATGGAGGGAGTGGAGGCTGCAGATGAGCGGAGGATTTCAGCCCAGGACGAGACCGTGGTGGAGGAATTCATTCCGCTAGTGGCCATGGTAAGAGAGGTTTATCCTCCTCCTCCTTCTGATTTTTCCCTCATTAGGCCCGTAGCCAAACTTAGTGGTGATGATGATGAACAGCCTCCAGAGGACTTAGGGAATGAGGATTTAGCAGGCGAGGAAGAGGGAGAGAGCTGTAATGTGGCCAAAGTCCCGCCTTTTGTTTTCTCTCGGGGCCTACGTGTTGTTGGGGAATTTGGTGATGTGGGTGTTGTGGAAGACCAAGTGATGGATGACGGGGGATTGAGAATTGATGAGGGGAGAGTGGAAACGGTTGAGAATATGGAGGGATATGGAGAAGCCATGAAGGAAAGCTTGTGCCCTGAATTGGTGCTTGCTAAGTTTGGTGATGTGGTGGAGGAGACTGGGCGAAAAGGGTCGGAGGAGGCGATTCTAGGGCAGACTGCAGAAGTTCAGAATTTGGGTTCTGCTGCTAATGGTGTTGCCGGGGGAGAGTCTGAATGGAAGGATCATGTTGGCGGTGATAGGGGATTCCAGGTCGAGGAAGACAAGGTTTTCACAAATGCCAAAGAAGGTGTCTTGAAGGATTCCAGCAATGAGCACCGAGGAGGCGCCAGTGCAGAGATTGAAACCAAGGTTCTCGCGGATGCCGGAGAAGGTGTCTTGAAGGATTCTAATGATAAGCAGCAGGAAGTAGTCAGTGCAGAGATTGAAACTAAAGTTCTCGCAGATTCCCAAGAGTTTGTATCGGAGGGTTCTAATGATAAGCAGCAGGAGATTGCCAATGCAGCTATTGAAAATGAGATTTTTGCAACTGGTGCGGGAGGTGTCTTGAAGGATTCCAATGATAAGCCGCGGGAAGTTGCCAGTGCAGAGATTGAAACTGAGGTTCTCGCAGATGCTGAAGAAGGTTTCTCGAAGGATTCTAACGATAAGAAACAGGATATTGCTAATGCAGAAATTGGAAACAAGGTTCTCGCAAATGGCACAGGATTTGTCTTGAAGGATTCCACTGATAAGCAACAGGAAGCTGCCAGTGCAGAGGTTGAAATTGAGGTTCTCCCAGATGCTGAAGAAGGTGTCTCGAAGGGTTCTAATGATAAGCAGCAGCAGGAAGTTGCTCGTCCGGAGATTGAAACTGAGGTTCTTGCAGTTGCCAAAGAAGGTGTCTTGAAGGATCCTAATCATAAACAGCAGGAGATTGCCAATGCAGCAATTGAAAATGAGGTTGCGGTAAATGCCGCAGGAGGTCTCTTGAACGATGCCTATAATAAGCGGCAGGAAATTGCCAATGCAGAGATTCAATCTGATGTCCTTGTGATTGCCAAAAAAGGTGTCTCGAAGGACTCCAATGATAAGCAGCAGGAAATTGCCGATGCAGAGATTGAATCTGAGGTTCTTGCTAATGCCAAAGAAGGCGTCTTGAAGGATTCCAATGATAAGCAGGAGGAAGTTACCCAAAAGGAGACCCGAGGAATTGAGGAGGCCAAGCATGAGGGTATTTGCAAAGAGGATTCTGTTGGCACTAACATGGCTGCAGATGTTGCTGCTTCACTTGATAATGATTTGGTGGAGGAAAGTGTCTTAGACCAGGAGGTTATTAAAAATGAGAAGGAAGTGGATGATGTGGGGAAATCTGAGGCAGATGACACACAGGAAGCAAAGGCGGTTACTGCCCAGGGTGTTGCTAAAGAGATTCCATTACATGAGTCTGAATCCATGCATGAGCATGTTGTTGAATCCAAGCAAGAAGGCCCACATAAAGATGAACCTCAAGAGAGGATGGATGGAGAGGATATTGTTAATACTGGCAAGCTTCAAGGGGATGGTGATTTACTGGATTTAGATTCCAAGCAGGATTGGGTCAATGAGGAAGATGTTCTTCATTGTAGAAAGGAAGGATTGGATGATAAACAAAATGAGGCAGATGACTTACTGGAAACCAAGGTAGCTCATCTTCAAGCAACTGCTAAAGAACGGGTATTAGAGGATTCTAATGTCAAGCAGGAGGGCGCTCATAAAGGTCATGGTAGTCAAGAACCTAGAGCAAATGAGACACAGCAAACTAAGGTGGTTGAGATGCAAGCTGGGGAGGAAGGAGCCTCAGATGATTTTGAGTCTAAGAAAAAGGTTATATCTGTCGAGGAGCTAGACGATACTCAAAAGACTGAAGCAGATGGTAAGCTGGAAACTAAGGCTGCAGAAAACAAGACTATGAAGGGATTGGATGTTGCCAATGCGACAAGTAGGGAAGGAGCTAAGTTTAATTTAGAATCTCAGTCTTGTCAAGGTTTAGGACAACTGAAGGAAGGAGTGGAGTTAGCTCAGAGAGAAAAGCTAGGATCTTTGGAACCAAAGAAAGGTATGGAGTCTGAAGTGGTGACACATGCAGATGTGAGTGAGAAAGCACAAGATGGCATCTCACAGCCTGAAGCATTCACTGTTGATCCATTTACTCTAGGAGAGGTAGATAGGAATCCTGAAACAAAAACAAACTTTTCTGTCTCCACGGATGAAGATATGGAAGAGAAATATGTGGTTGAAGAAGAAAATGTACCCACTGATGCTAAACCCCAGTTTAAATTTGAATCTTCTACTGGTAATGATCAGTCTATCCAGAATGTTGTTGGAAGAATGGTTGCAGATTGGGGGGAAGAAGCAGACGACGATGACGAGGATGATGATGAAGATGAAGAAATGATTGACTCTCCTGCTTGGGCTGCCTTAATAGAGGCAGCTAGTTCAGCAGGGACTGTCTCTAACAATCCCTCAGTTGGTGCTGCAGGGTTTCCTATTTCAACATCCCCTGCAGGACTTGGATCATCAGTTCCATTATTGGATTCCATTCCTCGTTACCTTCAGCATTCCCGAACAAATGAACCAGCTTTTTCTCGCTCATCTGCATTAGTGGAAGATAATCAGGACAATAAGGACTCTGCTGATGGTTATGATGAAACACAGGAGAAACTCCAGACCATACGAGTGAAGTTCTTACGTCTTGTTAAAAGGTTAGATCAAAGTCCTCAGAATGTTGTCGTTACTCAGGTTTTGTATAGGTTGGGATTGGCAGAGGGTTTAAAAAGAGGTAGAAGCATCGACAGGGCTGTTAGTTTTGACAGGAGCAGTAAAATTGCAGAGGAGCTGGAGGCGGCAGGTCAGGAGGACTTGGACTTCACTTGTAACATCTTGGTTCTTGGAAAAACAGGTGTAGGCAAGAGTGCTACAATTAATTCCATTTTCGATGAAGTAAGGTCTGCAACCAATGCATTTCGGCCCGCAACAAACAAGGTTCAAGAGATACTGGGCACTATTCATGGTATAAAGGTCAGGGTTGTTGATACACCTGGCCTAATGCCCTCTTTCGCGGATCAGCACAAAAATAAAGCAATCATGTCATCTGTTAAAAAGTTTATCAGGAAATGCCCTCCAGATATTGTCCTTTATTTTGATCGGTTAGATGTGCAGAGTAGGGACTTTAGTGATCTCCCACTGCTCAAAATCATCACCGAGACATTTGGAGCTGCCATTTGGTTCAATGCCATTGTAGTTCTCACGCATGCTTCATCAGCTCCTCCAGATGGAGCCAATGGAACACCTCTTAGTTATGAGATGTTTATGGCTCAGCGTAGTCAAATAGTGCAACACTCCATACGCCAAGCAGCTGGTGATATGCGTCTTATGAATCCCGTTTCACTAGTGGAAAATCATCTGTTATGTAGAAAGAACAGGGCAGGTCAAAGTGTTTTACCCAATGGGCAGGTTTGGAAACCTCAATTATTATTGTTGTGCTTTTCATCAAAAGTTTTAGCTGAAGCAAATGCACTTTTGAAATTACAAGACAGTACCCCTGGAAGGCCATTTGGATTTCGCACCCGAGCTCCACCATTGCCATTTCTATTGTCCTCTCTTCTGCAGTCTCGAGCACAACTGAAGGTTCCAGATGAGCAGACTGGGGAAGATATTGATTCTGATGAAGATCTGGAGCAGCTGTCAGATTCGGATGATGAAGATGAGTATGATCGGCTTCCTCCTTTCAAGCCTTTGAGTAAATATCGGCTATCTAAACTGACTAAAGAGCAGAGGAAAGCTTATCTTGATGAAATAGATTACCGGGAAAAATTGTTTCAGAAGAAACAGTGGAAAGAGGAGCTGAGGCGGCGAAGAAATATAAAGAAGACACGAGGAACTTATAAAGTTGAATCAGACACAGTCAATGAAAATTTTGAGGAGGACATCACTGGGGCAGCAGCAGTGGCAGTACCTATGCCAGATATGGCAATGCCTCCGGCGTTTGACTCTGATAATCCTACCTATAGGTATCGTTATCTTGAAACTGCTGATCAGTGGCTCGTAAGGCCAGTTCTAGATACTCATGGTTGGGACCATGATATTGGTTATGACGGAGTGAATGTGGAGAAAATGCTTGTTATTGGAAACAAGGTTCCAGCCTCAATCTCTGGCCAAATTACTAAGGATAAGAAGGAGGCCAACCTTCAGTTGGAATGTGCTGCTTCTCTAAAGCATGGAGAACATAAAGTTACACAAGCAGGTTTTGATGTTCAAACTGTTGGTAAGGGCCTTGCATACACTTTGCGTGGTGAGACTAGGTTTAGCAATTTTAAGTGCAATAAGACTACAGGTGGACTGGCTCTGACATATTTAGGTGATACATTGGTGACTGGCATGAAACTTGAAGATAGAATAATGATTGGAAAGAGGTTGAAGTTCGTTGTAAATGGTGGTGCTATGACTGGTGGTGGCCATTTGGCATATGGGGGAAGTTTAGAAGCCACTTTGAGAGATAAGGACTACCCGATTGGCCAAACACTCTCCACACTGGGCATCTCTGTAATGAACTGGCATGGAGATTTTGCTATAGGTGGCAATCTCCAGTCACAGTTTGGTATAGGAAGGAAGATGATGATCGCCACTCGTGCGAATTTGAACAACAAGGGCTCTGGGCAAATTAGCATTCGCACAAGCAGCTCTGAACAGCTTCAGATAGCTTTGATTGGCATCATCCCAGTAATCAGGGCTCTCATTGGTGGACGGTTGTTTGGGTCTGATTCAACACAGTAACTACAGAAGAGTTGGATGACAGTTTTACATCCCTATTCTCCCTTCCAAATATTGGAAGCAGTCAGTTGGCTCTATATTAGATGGGCAATGGTTGGTTCAGTTATGCTATTAAGCCCCGTACTTTTTCTTTTATTGCCCTAGGTCTCTCATCCATACCAAATAATACAAAGAGATCATAAAGTCTTGTAGGTTTTTGTTGATTTACGTTCATTCTCTGATGATTGGTATTTGCAATCATTTTTAACTCGAACACATTGAAGTATGTTATAGAATATGTATGACATACTGTTTGATATCACTTTCTTTATTCCATTGGCTCTTCATGAAACTTGTTCACTGAGAGTTAACGAGCCCAAGTTCAGTGCTTGTATTTGATTTGTTTTTATTATCACCAGTGAGGTTGACTTCATCTTTGCATGTCATCCTGTTGAATATTGATGTAGGATTGCATTGCCTTTAATGTTTATGTGTTTTCTGGACTCTCCCTAGACTTCTTTTCTTACAACACATTATTGGCAGCTTTTATTAGATGTATCTCCTTATAATGTGTTGCAATTTTTGATTACTTAAAAATTTGTTAATACATAGATGGTGCATGGTGGTTGCTGCATTATATGAGTCAAAATTTGAACATGGGTTCATTTTTTTTCTTGATTCTTCCAGGAGAGGTTTTTCTTTTGTTCTTTTAATTGACGATCTTGCTGAATTGCAGTGGAACGATTGCTAATTAGTAATCACATTTCATTTTCAACTGGAGCACAATAATTTATGCTATACAAAACATTGGATGCACTAGAAATCAACCTCTTTATTTTCTTTGTCTCCATGAAAATTGATTCACTCATGGTACTAGGTTGTTTAGTTCTCTTATGTGATCCAGTTAATAGCACTGGTGTAGGGCACTTCATTTTGAATGTCATCTGCTTTAAACATCATCGCTGGACTGCATCACCTTTAACATGCAGATGTTTTCTACGTAGGTGCATCACCTTTAACATGCAGATGTTTTCTGCACAGGAATTCTCTTGTTAGAACAAATTATTGGATATATTTAATCAACTGCATCTTTTCACAATATGAATACAACATACTGAGTTATCTGAATATTGTTAATTTCTGGTTACTAGGTTAAACAATCACTTATTTCACTGTTTTGGAGGCAGCCTGTTTCTACTGATGAGACAAATTAGGTGCTAATGCCAAGGCAGTAGGTACATAAGAAAGGGAGAACTGGATTCTCTCATCTCCTAGGGGAGTTTGGTTAACTTTTCTTGTTGGACTAAAGAAAAACCAGGCTGGCTAAGATTTGGATGTTGTGCTTTCAATTGTTAGTGAATATCAAAGCTAGATACACATTGGGAATTCCCTGTAAATCCAGTTGTTTCCGCAAGTGGTGCGATGGAATTTGCTGTACTCACATCAAGTGGGGATTTGCAATGTAATATAAAAGAACTTTCAATGGAAAATAAAATATTCAGTTTGTAATTTTGTTTGTTGTGCCTGTGGTGGCACATATTTTATTTAATTCTTTCACCTCACTTGTATCATGGTCTCATCTGTTCATATTTTACTTGTTTCTTTCATCTCACTTTTGTCTTTCCTTTACTTATGTGAATACTACGATCTCAAATTACAACAGTCTCGTAAGAATATTTTTTCATTATGCAAAGTTCCTGTCATCACTGTTTTAAAACTTCTATTATGGCGGTCCCCTACCAGGTGCTTGGAAAATAATTAATTTAAAGCCTCGTGTCTCTTATTCACACCCATCTTTTGCCCTGATTATCATCCATGTAATCTGGAGAAATGAAATGTTTTGAAGTATTGTTTCTAGCATTTGACATCTATATGCAGCCGTGGTTATGATTCATGTAATCTGCTTGAACCTTGAGATATGTTATAGAACATTTGGTCCAGGATTTGGGTTGAAATAATTTTTATTTTCAATCAGCAAGCAGAGTTCTTTGTTGTAGATGCTTCAAATTTTCAGTAAAACCCATAGTTGCAGTGGAAAATGAAAGTACCGAAATAATTTTTTTGGCAAAAATAGTTGCAACTTTTGGGAAGAAAATGCTTCTTGTTACATGTCACTCAGTCTGCTTTTTAAATTTCGTCCTAATTTGGTTTTGGATGTTTCTAGCAAAAAGAGTCACCTTCTTCCTGTGCTTATCATCTATCAAATGTTGTGATCTTCTCCATCATTTTTAGGCAAATAGCATAATTAAGGAGTTTGAGGGTGACAGTGCTATTTGGGCTTGTAAGTGATACAAATATTGATGAACTGCACAGAGATACAATTTTGAGCATAAAATTTGGAAGCTTGTTGTTTTCCATTATGTTGATGTTGAAGCAATTCCTTCGAGAATTGAGAAATCATCGTTATATCTTGGTCCAATTGAAAGAAAAATAAAGATTCTGTACCACCACCTTTTACACCTTCTGTGCACAAGTCTTAGGAAAATGTTAGACACAATCTGGGAATTTGAATTGAATCATATACTCGACGACATAATTAAATCATGTATCTTTTATACTTGAATGCAAGCCTTTGTAACTTCTGCCAAATTGAAGACTGAGGTTTTTCCAAAATCTTTTTTTCTTTTCTAATTGGTTTATTGAATGTTCATCCTGGTTACTAATAGGAGGTTTAAGTCTAGAAAGCAGCAATCAAGTTTCACCTTGAAATTTTCTATGACACCCACTCCCAAAAGCATGCCACCTTTTCTCTTGTGCCATTATAAGTTGGATACTGTGATTGGCTGAAGGCCTTTTGCTTGAGCAAAGATTCCAGAACATTGTCATATACATTTCCTTTTTAACTTGGAGTTATTGTGGAACTGACGTTCTTTATTTTATAGTTCTGTTGTTTTATGATGTCACATTAGAATTGTGAACTAAATAGCATCAAACCTAGTTCTTTGATTACGCATAAATCATAGTTGTGACATTGATGTGTTTTTCTTCATGGATTTCGCTGCATATATTTTGTATGGCAATATGAGCGCATAGTGCAAGAAATGATGAGAGATATTTGCTTACAAGAGATCGGTCTTCAGAGCTGTGTTTATATTGAAATTATTTGACAGAAACTCTCATACAGGTATACCAAGAACAATTGATATTTACAGTAGAGAATATGATGAGAACTTGTTGCCTTTGTGCTTTGAGCTTTTAGTTTTATTCTTTTAACCTCAAGATGACTCGTCATGCATGCGCGTATTCATTCTTTTAGTATTTTGTACTCTTGTATTATATTTTACCTTTCTAATCATTTAATATGTCCACATGTGGAGTGCTCTTCTCTATTGCCCTCCACATTTTCATGTGTGCATACATCAATTGGTATCAGTCCCTTGTTTTAGCGTTTACCATTGTTCTAGTTTTTGGGGTTATTATGAGAGTGTTTACATCATGATGGTAGGCACTTCATGTGATGTGGGGTGCATGGTGTGTTGATTACCTTTGGTTGTTCCATGATGAACATGCACATTGAAGATGGTTTAATCTTAGATTACTATCGTGATGTACTTCATTAGGGTGTTGGAGATCTATGTGGCTAGTGGCCTTTTTCATTGGGCACATACATGGAGGTTGTTTGTTTGTTTGGGAGGACGACTTATCCTGGGGGAGGAACATTGGGCAGCATGGAGGAGAACATTGAGCCATAGAAGGCATGGAGACACTTGATTGCTTACATGTAGGGTTGTACTTGACTTGAGGATGTATGGGTTGAGGAGTGATCATGTAGGCATGGTGGATTTGGAGGAGCACATGGCTTATGAGGGAGCGTTGGAGCATTGGAAGCCTTTGGAGGGGGAGCATTGGACACATCTCGTGGAGCATTCAACTTTGGACCCTTGTTGAACGTGTTTCTGTAGGAGTTGTCACTTGGAGTTGGAGTGCTCAACATGTGGGCCTATTAAGTGATTAGATAGGTTGCTTGTTGTGGATTAGATCCACTTTATGATTGTTGGCCTTCCTCACATTTCATATAAATAAACGGATGAGAGAGTCCTTTTGATTTAGAACTGTTCGTCACAATAGATATTATATTATGTTGAAATCTTAAATATTATGCAGGTTTATTTTCTTAGATCTCATATTTATTATCAATAGCTTTTTGCTCAAATTTATGAAAATAATTGAAATACGAAAATGAGAGAACAAACAAATGAACACACCATCCACACATGAACATAAATGTATCATAGGAAACAAAAAATGAGATAAAACCCAACTAGAAGGTGAGGCCGATGTTCTGTTTTTTTTTAATCTAGTTATGAAAATGCAAATGCAAATGCAAAGACAGGGGTACTCACTATGGAGTTGCCTTTGACATTATGGTCTGAATGGTTGTTACAAAATCTTCTTCCTTCTCTATTATGCTCCCAATTCACATCCTTAGATGATGTTCTACTAAACTATGGAACAAGTGAAATGCTAAAAGAATGTAACCCCCTCTCCTCCTAGCAGCCCTGTATTTAACATAGTTTGATGGCTATCTAGGGTTAGGGATTTTGCATGTCTCAACCCTCAATTAGAGTTAGGATTTTGAACTTTAGAGAGTTTTCTTGAAAGTTCACACGTGACTAGCCCCACACGTGAATAATGGGGTGTAACGTTGCATCCCCTTAGTACCATGGTAGTCAACAAGGTAGTTCAACTTGCGAGAGACATAACTTCCACATACAAACTCCGATTAAGGTGATTTTTGCATTGTTGGAAAGCTCTTAGTGTGTAGAACATCGTCAAAGGGTTGGGAGCTATGCTTACAAAGTTGTGGCCCCAAAAATTGTTGTTTGATGTTTCAAAATGGCTATGAAAGGTTCCATTTCCCAAATCTCCAAACTTGGACTTGCCATTAAATTGGGCCTTGCAAGCCAATTCCTCCAATTTTTCCACCCAAAAAGTGCCAAGATAGATGACAAATTATATAATGATCCATTCCAGATCATACCTTCCCCATTTAGGGAGGTTTTTGGTCCCCAAAATCTTTTCATTGAATGAGGTGAATAAAATTTTCTTCTACCTTCTCCCTAGATTACCGTTTTGCCTTGTCTAGAAGTTGTCATTTCAACGCAATCTACAAAAGGTCATGCTACCCTTGTCTGGTATTGGAATTCTTTTGCAAAATTATATTTTTTGCCAACTTTGTCTAAGCTTTTGGTGCTAAGTCCTTTATGGTAGGTAGGACCCGCTTTTAGTTTCTTGATCCAACATGGAAGGCTCAGAGTTTCAAATTTTCCACATTCATTACTAAGTAAATGCACATATACATGGGTAGACTGAGTTTGTAGGCATTGTCACCCACCTTTTCTAATACTTCAAAAAGAATATAGCACAATGCTTTGATCTTCTTATCACAACCCTGTAGTCTTTCCTTGTTTAGCTGCAACCAAACTTTGTCTCCCACTTTTAATGTTTTCTCAGTCATGTATTGATTGTGTCGAGGCTTGTACCTTTCATGTAACTTTTTCAATGTCTCATGTACTTGCAAATTGATTTTTCTAATCTTTTCAACTAATTTCTTCATTTTCAATGCTTCTCCTATGACATCTTTGTCGAGTTATTTATATGTATAAATCATTGACATTAAATCATCAATTTGAGGGTTTGTAGAATTCAAGGTACATGCACAAGAAATGTAGGATCATAGCCTATTCTAGCCTATGCTAACAACTAATGTCGACAAAACATACTTTTTGGTGTAATAAATGAAATCAAATGACCTATCACTAAATATATCAATCCAAATCACAAAGCAATTCATAGATTTATATCAAGATAGACATGGGTGTTGCATTCTATGTCAAGATGTATAATATATGCATAGATATGTCTTCTTATGAGATCTAGTTTAATCAATGAATACTTAAGACTTCATTGTATGAGTGAACCAAGACACTCAAGACTGGAAATTAAACCTATGGACAATGATTAGTTCATTAGTTTCACGTAGTGCAATCTTTCACTTGAGAGCCAAATGTTCATGCACTTGAGAGATGAATCAAACTGAATGAGTTCTAATTACTACAATTTAACTTTTATGAGAATGCATACAATTCAAGCTACCACCCAAATCGGTGAACAAAAGAGTTGAACTCTTGCAAAATGTTACTGATCGAATCTTGGAATTATTAGCTTAGAAAGACAAAAGATGAAATTTATAAACTAAAGATGCAGTTTTCTATGTCAAGTGTGACAAGTCCTTAGTGGTGAAATTGCACTTTTGCATTTAGATTACTTGTCTTTGTGCAACTATGACTTAGAGATTCTTGCCATTCCTCTTAACATATGCATTCACTCAAAACGAAATAACAAAATAATCATATAAAAACCATGTATTGGCTTATTAAGAGCTTCGCTTTATTGGGGTTCGAGGTACTCTCTTTCACCTAAGTGTTTCTATACTTACACATTTATGAGTTCAACTCTCAAAAAATTCCAATAATTGCAAGTCACCAAAATCCTTGAGATTGCATTAGCTTAAGAGAGACACAGAGAATAAAATATCAAACTAGTTGAGAATCACAATCAAGCATATATAAAATGAGAATTAAAATAAGTGTTAACATGCTATAGGTCTACTGTTGATAAAACAATTCAAACTAGATAGAGATTCTAACTACAGAGCACAACCAATCCTTTATTTTGCAAAATCAAACTAAAATAACAAACTAAACTAATAACACATAATACAACTAGCTATGCATCCTAGGTTGGTGGGCCCTTGCCAATCGATATTGAGCTATATATTTACAATCTCCCACACTCACATTGAACACAATAATGAAGAACAATGATTTGGCATTAATGAAATATAGATCAAATTACAACACAATGATTAGCATAACAATAGTTCTCTCTGCTGCTCCCCTTCTCTCTTATCCTGGTTGCATATTTATATATAAAAATCAATGGAGAGGATAAGATCCAATCCCTCAAACCCATAGCTACAAATCGAGTATGGTTTTACAAATTAAACCATTTTGGAAACTGGTCGCAACAACAAATCTGAGCAAACCCATATTAAATATTTGTCGATATCTCTCAAATCCTTCACCTTTTGAAAAATTTGCTTGCAAGCTACTCAAATTAGGACTTTCTGCACAAAACCCATGTTTCAAAATTTTGAGATTCATCCTCATTATCTCAGGAATCGTGTTGGAACTTAACAATTGCTAATTTGACATGTTTTTGACTAAAAACCCTTGACTGCGGCTGGAGACATCCATGTTAGACCTGGGTGCGAATCAAGGGACACACACCATGCTAACATCTATATCTTCAAAACCCTTATGGCCAAATTTCAATCAGAGATGCAAAAGTATGTCAATGAATGATTTCATGTACCAAAAGTGAACTACTAGTACATGAACAAAACTAAAAAAATCATCATTAGTAAGATATGTTC
The DNA here is from genome assembly GCA_000966675.3 of Picea glauca. Classification (NCBI taxonomy): domain Eukaryota; kingdom Viridiplantae; phylum Streptophyta; class Pinopsida; order Pinales; family Pinaceae; genus Picea; species Picea glauca. The sequence continues at coordinate 521,113 of JZKD02S1844721.1, forward strand.
TAGAAACCCAATCTAATACACTAAAGACTTAGGAAGTCATAAAATATACAAATTTTAACTCTTAAAGCTTGTTAAATACATTTAACTTCAAAAACATAAAAATATATGGTAATAGGGATAATAACTAGGTATATGGATGAGGTAAGGATAGTCAAAGACGAAAACTGATAGTGTAAAATGTGTCAAAACAATGGCCCAACATCTCCCCCATGTCTGTGTGTTTGCATGTCCTCATGCAAATAAAGCCTTTGACAAGTTTACAAAATTTTATAAAATTTAGTGAGTTCATGGGCTCTAGGGAAGCCCAACAACATTAATCAAAATGTTGAGATTATCTCCTGCTCTGGTCCTCCTTCTACTAAGTGGTTTATTCAATGGATAAGTACCAATGTTTTCTTCTTTTCCGTTCCCTTGCTCGAGTGCCCTCTTCATGATTTTAGTTCCTCATAATATTGGAAAGCTTAGTAATGGATTTTTCATTGGAACACTTATTG
>JZKD02S1844721.1:537606-557853 GCA_000966675.3 Picea glauca
TATTGTGCATGGTGTATTGTGGTGTATTGGTGTAACTCTTATACTATTGTTCATTTCTCATTGGATATAATTGAATGGTTTAAGTATAAGTTGAAAAATGTTTTTAAATTGTACTCGATACTGATTCACCCCCCTCTCAGTATCAACATAACCAACATGACAAGGGATTGGATAAACGTCAATGCGGCGGGACAGAACCCTTTCAAAAATATTGAAGTGAGGGCGCCTTTGCATCTTACTATTTCTCCTCCTCCAAGTCTTAAATGCTGGTGCAACCAAATTATGTGCAAAATAACAAAGGATAAGTTCTCTAATCCCTTTAGCACCTCCCCGACAACAATGCTAGAAATGTCAGGTTATTTATATGCATAAATCCTTGACATTAAATCATCAATCTGAGAGTTCGTATACTTCAAGGTACAGGTACAAGAATGCATGATCATAGCCTATTCTAGCCTATGCTAACAACTAATGCCGAAAAAACACACTTTAAGGTGTAGTATATAAAATCAAATGACCTATCAATCCAAATCACAAAGCAATCCAAGGAATTCAAAAGTAAATCTCAAATACCTTAATATTGCATTCATAGATTTATATCAAGATGGACAAGGGTGATGCATTCTATGTCAAGAGGTATAATCTATACATATATATGGCTTCTTATGAGATCATGTTTAATCAATGAATACTTAAGACTTTAGTGTATGAGTGAACCAAGACACTCAACACTGAAAATTAAACCTATGAACAATGATTAGTTTATTAGTTTGAGGTTTCATTAATGTCATGTAGTGCAATATTTTGCTTGAGGGCCAAGTGTTCATGCACTTGAAAGATGATTAAATTATCAAACTGAATGAGTTCTAATTACTGCAATTTAACTTTTATGAGAATGCATACAATTCAATCTACCACTCAAATCCGTGAACAAAAGAGTTGAACTCTTGCACAATGTTACTGATCGAATCTTGGAATTATTAGCTTAGAAAGGAAAAATATGAAACCTGTAAACTAAAGATGCAATTTTCTATGTCAAGTGTGACAAGTATTTAGTGGTGAAACTACACTTTTGCATTCAAATTACTTGTCTCTATGCAACCGTGACTCAAAGATTCTTTCCATTCATCTTAACATATGCATTCACTCAAAACGAAATAACAAAATAATCATATAAAAACTAGTTATTGTCTTATTAAGAGATGCTCTTTATCAGGGTTTGAGGTACTCTCTTCCACCTAAATGTTTCTATACTTACACAGTGATGAGTTCATATTTCAAAGAGTTCCAATAACTATAACACACCAAAATCCCTGAGATTGCATTAGCTTAAGAGAGACATAATGAATAAAATATAAAACTCGTTGAGAATCATGATCAAACATATATAAAATGAGAATTAAAATAAGTGTTAACATGCTACAGGGCTACTATTTATAAAACAATTCAAACTAGATAGAGATTCTAACTATAGAGCACAACCAATCCTCTATTTTGCAAAATCAAACTAAATTACAAACTAAATTAATAACATATCATACAAATAACTATACATCACATGTTGGTGGGCCCTTGCCAGCCGATAACGAGCTATATACTTACTATTTCACATGCTCACAATGAACACAATAATGAAGAAGGATGATTTGACATTAATGAAATATAGATCAGATTACAACAATACAATGATTAGCATAACACTAGTTCTCTCTGCTACCCCCCTTCTCTCCTATGCCGGTTGCATATATATATATATATATAACTCAATGGAGATGATAAGATCCAATCCATCAAACCCATATCTACAAATCAAATCTGGTTTTACAAATTAAGCCCTTTTGGAAACTAGTTGTAAAAACAAATATGGGAAAACCCATATTAGAGATTTTCCCATATCTCTAAGATCCTTCACCTTTTGAAGAATCTACAACTAGATTACTCAAATTAGGCCTTTCAACACAAAACCCATGTTCCAGAATTTTGAGATTTGTCCTCATTATCTTGGGAATCACATTGAAAGTTCACTGCTGCTAATTTGGCATGTTTTTTATTGATAAACCTTGACCATGGCTAGAGAATTCCATGTTGGACCTGGGTGTGAACCAAGGGACACACACATGCTGGCATCTAGATCGTCAATGTTTTTTGGCTGAATTTCAATCGGAGATGCGAAAGTATGCCAATGAATAATTTGGGTACCATAAGTGAACTACTAAGAATAGAACTGAGAAAATCATCATTAGTAAGATATGTTCTAGAAACCCAATCTATTCTAATAAAGACTTATAAATTCATAAAATATATAATTTTTAACTCTTAAATCTTGTTAAAGGCATTTAACTTCAAAAACATGAAAACATATGGTAATAGGGATAATAACTAGGTATATGGATGAAGTAAGGATAGTTAAATAAGGTAACTAACAGTGTAGAATGTGTCAAAACAATGGCCCAACAATATTCCCTCACTCTTATTTGTTGTCCCTATACAACATCCAGTGTCAAAGGAAAGTTACAAATACCCAAAGCAAGTTTTGAAAAAGGACTTACTAATAGAAGTATGGACTGGTCTAATATAAGAGTGTTGAATATAGATTAGATTTTCATTCCAGGTCTTTGGATTCTTCTAATTGTAACCCCTCAAAAGTTGAACCAAATCCACAATTGAATACTTATTTCTATCCATCTATTTGTGGATGGAACGATGTGGATATTTTCAACTTGGTTTCCATCTTTTCTAAAAGTGTAGTCCAAAAGGCACTAAGAAATTCAGTACCCCTATCTGAGATGATGATCCATGGTATCCCAAAGTGAATTTAGACTTGTTCAAAGAACATGTTCGTTGTTTCTTGTTCTTTGATGGTCTCTTTACAAGGCATAAGAATGCACATCTTATTGAACGTATCAACTATCACAAACATATAGTCATGTCCCTTCCTGGTTGTTGGAAAACCATCCACAAAATCCATGGAAATGATTTCACAAGGTCAAATGGGTAATGTTAGCACACATTATTGATCGGGGGGGTGTTTTCCCTAGGAAGTGACATTCTGGCAAAGAAAAAATGAAAGAAGAGGGCTAAGAAAACCCATCAAATGTTTTTATCCTAAGTCGGGCGATGATATGACATTTTGGTGCCCACGCTGTCCCAGTCATATCATCAACCCCTATCATCGTCGTCCATATCTTCCTACCAATTCCTCCCTACAAGTGTCCAACAAAGATCTATATGGTGAATTTCAGAGTGCGGCCCGTCCTGATCTTGATGCAGACTATTCATGAAAGTGGGGTGGCAGTCGAGACCTCGTCTCACCCCGTAAATGGAAAACATGCAGAGAGAACCCGTAAAGGCATGCTGTCAATTATGGACAAATTTCCCTGTAAAGCACATAATTGCGTCTGGCTCGCATATGACAGAGGAGGCGTTGACTGGAAACATTAATGCGGTGGTATGATCACACTCCTGGTGGTTGCAACAATTCAGAGTATATGTATGAAATTTTGATATTTTGTTATGGTCAATGGTTGAGCTAAGCTCACGTATTGTAATGTTTTAATGAAGCTTTGGTTCTCTGGTTATGTAACTTGATTTGAGACTTCTTGTTTAATGAAAGTCAACTTCTATTTCCATCTTATTTGTGTCTGATACTGAATGTTCATGATTGAAGGATTCACATGGATTGTGGAGACTGTGTTGTAATGGATGTTTGATTGCAATGAAGTTATAACGTTTTCAGTTTCCTGAAACTTCAAATTCAAGAGGATCTTGTTTTCATATTTTTTCCTCCTTAGGCTGCTGGAAGACCTGATGTCCAGAGAAGACCTTACATCTTCTCCTCAATTTCTTCCTCCTACTCACCCTTACTACAACTTATTGTCTGAAGTTGATCAAGACCTCATTTTCTTGTGCATACTGCACCAGTTTTCTAAGTTAAAATGATATTATCTTGAGTCTGCCCCATTTGACCTCTTTAAATCCATTAATTGTGACATATCACCTGATGGGTACTGGGCTTACTTCTGCCGCAATCCAGAGGTGACTTATGGTGCTAACATTTCTAGCACCATTTCCAGGGAACAAATTGAAGACATTTCCCTAGGTAAGAACGAAAACGAGCTACTGATTCTAAAGGTGCATCAGACATCAATACCATTGAAGATTACAACCTGCACCTAGTGACTCCACTGTTTCGAATCCACTGTTTCAGATTTGGATCCTAAAGGCAGACACACGAGGTCCACTTCACTTCTTCTGCTAGCAGCGTTTGAAGCTGACCTAGAGGAATTATCAGAAAGGGAAAGACCTCTCAAAAAGGTACATCCACAGCTGTACCAAGTTTTTATGATAATTTGCATAATCCTTCTTTACAAACTCCAGTAAATGTTTCTGATTCTCCTATTATACAAATTGCTGGAGTTTCAAGAAATTTAAATTTTTGGAGTTTTCCTACCGATTTCTCCCCTCCTATTCTTGGTTTGGAAGGAGATATCTTTGACACCCCTTTCTTCCCCGAAGTTGTAAAGTGTAAGGAGAGATATTTGACCTTAGAAGAATTTCCTACTCCTTCTCCTATTATAGTTGATGCAGTTATAGAAGGGGAAACCTCTTTTACCTCTAGCCCCTAATCTTTATCTCCTAATGCTCAACCTTTTCCTTTTTCTCCCAGAAGCAGAAACCCAGTCTCACCTGTCCAAACTCCATCTCCTTCTGGTTCTCCTCCTGTTCACACTCCAATGACAAGAGCTAATCCCCCCAAAACTAGGATGGAAGCTATAATAGCTTCTAGGTATGCCCCTCTTGTTTTGCCTCAACCTATGAATTCCCTCCCAGTGGATGGCTAACTTAAGCAGTTGCCCAAGTTCACATGTGAGGGAGACATAACTACAGAGGAACACCTTGAAGCCTTTTATAGTTTTATAGATTGTCATGTCATCATGGATGCATATGTATGGATGAGGATTTTTGTTCATATCCTTGAGGGCGAGGCTAGGAAGTGGTTTAGGGCCTTACCTCCTGGATCTATTGATGGGATTGAAGCCCTAGATGAAGCATTCTTAAAGAATTGGAAGGATAGAAAGGATTTCCTTTACTATATTATAGAGTTTGGATCACTAAAGAAAAAGGAAGGGGAATCTGTTTTTGACTTCTCAAAGAGATTTAATAAAATGTATAGAAAAATTCCCACTGAGGTTAAGCCTACATAAACCTCTGTAAATATTAATTATTGTATTTCTTTTGACCCTAATTTCTTCTTCCTGTTAAGATAAAGGAGAGATACCTCCTTGGATTATATGCAAGATGCATCCATTGAAGTAGAATCCAATATGATGGCATTTGATGATATTAGGAGTAAGGATGACAGGGACAGAAGAAGGGGGAGGTATGAAACTTCAACCTCTTCCTATGCTGTCCACCCTCAAGATGATGAGCTTATCAAATTAGTAAAATCTCTTTCTGCTGATATGGAGAAGGTAAAAATTGAAGCAAGACATGCCTATAGAAGTACTCAAAACTTTGATAACAGAGGTACCTTTAGGAGACTTAATAATTCTCCTCAGATACTTCCAAGAGTTCAAAGATGTCAGGATAGGGAAGATAAAACAATTCAGTCCCCTCTCCAAAATAACCTTGTCACTGATGAAGAAGAAGAAGAAGAGGAGGTTGATCTTGAAATCCATTGTCTTGGGGATACCTCCTCATTTCCCCATTTAACTCAATCTGCATACAAGGAGTCTCTAATGGACAACCAACTAAATGAGATGAGTAAAGGGGAAAAAACCAGCCACATTCCAAACAAATATAATATGAGGTCCAAACAAAAAGAAGGGAAATCAGGCATCCCTGATCAACCTACTAGAGAAAAAAAGCCTGCTAAAAATATTGTAGACCGAAGCAAGGAAAATAAGGCACAGACCCCCCCACCAGTGGTCAAAATTCCTATTCCAGAAGTGAGAGAAATTCTAAAGCCCCCCTCCTCTTCCATAGCATGAAATAATTTTTTTTTGAATCCCTGTACCCATTTCAGAGCTGGTCAAGCATGAATACTTAAAAAGATGCCTCTCCAAAACATTGCAGCCCGAACCTTCATCTCATTCCACAGATTTAGTAAACCTCCAAGATGAGAATCCTGCAGTCATCCTAGGTCCTTTGGTAGAATATAGAGATGATTCATCCCCTCCCTTCTATACTTCACTAAACATACATGACAAGGTGCTGCACAACTGTTTGATGGATTCAATGACATCTCACAATATTATTCCTAAGATTGTCATGGAAGAGCTCGATCTGGATATTACAAAAGCCTACCATGACCCGTATTCTTTCGACACCAAGAAGGTAAAGTTCCTTGGGGTTATCGAAGACTTGGCCGTATCTCTGTTCCAAATGCCAATGAAAAGCGTGATCATGGACATTGTGGTAGCTGAAATTCCCCCTAAGTTTGGGATTCTTTTGTCTATATCTTGGATAAAAAGACTAGGGAGAACTTTGCAGATGGACCTCACCTATTCTACCATTCCAATGTTTGGGGGTGAGAATATGAGACTTTACAGGGAAGCTCAGTTGGCCTACATTATTAGTGATGAAGAAAACTCCACAAACCATCCTATATTTTCTCTTGACATAGATTTGGGATCTAGTTTGCTGCAACTCATTGATGCTCCTGAATCTCCTCTGGAAATAAAAAAGCAACCTATTAATTTTTGTGAAAATTCCCCTCCTATCACCTTTGTGTGGAAAATGTTATTCAATGGAGCCTCTTCTAAGGAAGGTGCTGGTGCTGGAGTGGTTTTTGTTTCACCTGCTCAAGAGACTATAGCTCTGTCTTACAAGTTAGAATTTAGATCTACCAATAATGTGCCTGAGTATGAAGCTCTCGTCTTAGGTTTGAGGGCTGTAAAAGACATGAGAATTGAAGATATATCAGTATTTGGGGAGATGAGTTAATTTCCCATCAAGTCATAAATCTTTACCAAGATAAGAACCCTAGGCTAAGAAGTTATAGAAATGAAGTGTGGGACCTTATTGGCAATTTTTTCCTAGCTTTCAACATTTCATTTATTCCAAGAGAAGAAAACATCATGGTTGATTCTCTGGCTATTTCAGCAAGCAATTTCAGAGTTCCTTTGCCACCAAAGCTCAGGTATGATGTAGAAGTAAATTACAAACCATCTATACCTAACAATGTCAAGCATTGGAAAGTATTTGAGGATGATCTTGAGATCAAAATATTCCTTGAGACTGTTGATGAGTTTTCTGCACTACATATTGATCAAGATCAAGATTTTGAAAGTAATCCTCATACTGATGTTTTCCTGAAAAAAATCGCTAATCACCATATTGTTTAGTTTCCTAGCAATCACATTTCGAAGGGACTAGTTCCTTTGGAAAGACTATTTGACAGAAATGATGTGGCAATGAAAGTTAAAGGATTGACCGATGATGTTGATGTAACTGAATGCAACATTAGTACAAAGAAAGATCCAAAATTTGTCAAGTTGTCGAGCAGTTTGTCAAGGGAACAAAGGGATGAATATGGTGGGCTACTAAAGGAGTTTGTTGATGTGTTTTCTTGGACTTATGAGGATCTCAGAACATAGGACACAAGCATCATTGAGCATAAGATCCCACTGAAGAAAGAGGCCAAGCCATTTAGGCAGAAATTAAGACAGATCAACCCTATGCTGATGCCTATCATGGAGAAAGAGGTAAAAAATATTTTAGATGCCCAGATTATCGTTCCTTTGAGGTATTCTGAATGGGTGGCCAACTTGGTCCGAGTGAGAAAGAAGAATGGAGAAATCAGACTTTGTGTTGATTTTAGGAACCTAAACAGAAGCTCCAAGAAAGATAATTACCCATTGCAAAAAATGGAGCATATATTGCAAAGGGTGACAGGTGCATCTAGTATGTCCATAATTGATGGATTTTCTGGCTACAATCAGATTTCTATCTTACCTGAGGATAGAGACAAGACAACATTCACCACTCCATGTGGTACATTCATGTATGCCAAGATTCCCTTTGGATTGATGAACGCAGGAGCAAATTTCCAGTGCGGTATGGACATTGCCTTTATTGGGGAAAGGGATAAATTTGTAGTAATTTATCTGGATGACATTACAGTTTTCTCTAGGACCAATAAAGAACATTGTCATCATTTGAGAAAGGTCTTCCAAAAATGCAGAAAATTTGGTCTCTCCATGAATCCCAAGAAGTCATTGTTTTCTATGAAGGAGGGAAAATTACTAGGGCACATAGTATCAGCCGAGGGAGTAAACATTGATCCTAGCAGGGTGGAATCCATCCAAACCTTAGCACTCCCTAGATCTAGGAAATAAGTTTAGTCTTTCTTGGGGAAGATTAATTTTTTGAGAAGGTTTGTTTCTAATTTTGTTGAACTAGTGAAGGACATTACAGTCATGTTGAGGAAAGGAAACAAAATCAAATGGACTGCTAAATCTCGTAGTTCCTTCGATCAAATAAAGAAGGTCGTGACCAAAGAACCTGTGCTCATCAATCCTAATTACTCCAAATATTTTATGATTTTCTCCTTTACTTCATTTGACACAGTGGCAACCGTTTTGTTGCAAAAGAATGATGAAGGGTTTGAACAACCCATTGTTTTTTTCAGTAGGGCATTGAGAGATGCAGAGATGAAATATGAAATCATGGAAAAATAGGCCTATGCTCTGGTTAAAGCCCTCAAATCCTTCAGGGTCTATGTTTTGCATTCAAAGTTCATTGTATATGTCCCTTCAGCTTATGTGAAGGAGATTCTCATTCAACTTGACATAGACGAGAGAAGGAGCAAGTGGATTGCTAAAATCCTTGAATTTGAATTAGAGATAAGGCCTGCCAAATTGGTTAAGGGTCAAGGTTTAGCCAGGTTGTTGGCTGAATCTAATTGCAAAGCCTTGGGGGTGAATTTAATCAACACTTGCTCAGAAAATTAGCAGGCTGAGTTGTCTGATACAAGTTCTCAAGTCATCCCTCCATTAGTAGGATGTTCTTGGTAAAGGGACATCATTTTCTTTCTATAGAAGTTGCAGCTTCCTGATGGCATGGAAAAAATCAAGATAAGAGCTTTAAATCTCAAATAAATTAAGTATTGCCTCATTGATCAAGTTTTATATTGGAAAGATCCTCTAGGAGTTCTGTTGAGATGTTTAGAGCCACAGGAAGCCCAAAATATCATGTATGATTTTCATGACAGTTTGTGTGGGGGACATCACTTCTGGAGAACAACAACCTACAAAATTCTCAGAGCTAGCTATTTCTAGCCTAGCCTATTCACTGATGTTTGTGCTAAAATCAGGGCTTGTGTCAAGTGTAAAAAATTCTCAGGAAAACAACAACTCAAGTCCCTGCCTTTGAAGCCTATGGTAGCCTTCAGACCCTTTTTAGCGGTGGGGCTTAGATTTTATTGGGAAAATTCATCCTACTTCAAGTGGTCATCATAGGTGGATATTTATTGCCACATATTACTTTACCAAGTGGATAGAAGCCATCCCCACAAGGAGTGCTTCCCACAAAGTAATCATTGGTTTTATTGAAGATATTATGGCAAGGTTTGGTTGTCCAAAAAGAATTGTCACTGATAATGCTGCATCCTTCAAGGCCAAACCATTAATTCAATTCTGTGAGCCGTTCGGGATTGCATTGACACTCAACTCCTTACTACCCCCAAGGGAATGGACTGGCATAGTCCTCAAACAAGAGCCTTATAAAGATCATCAAAAGATTGTTAGAGGACAATAAGAAAGCATGAGATTCAAAGCTCAAATTTTCTTTGTGGGCTGATAGAGTGACCACAAAGAGATCTCTTAGCATCTCTCCTTTTCATCTTGTATATGGAGTTGAAGTCATCTTTCCTTTTCAGCTGTCCTTACTTGTGGAAAAATTCTTCCAGGACTACCAAGGAGAGCCTGATGATGTGATCAGAATGATACAACAACTGGTAGAAGTGCAGGAGACCAGAGAGCAGCTACTGGACAAAGCACATGACCATCAATAGAAGATCAAGCGAGATTTTGATAGAAAGGTAAGAAAGGAGGATTTCCAGCTTGGAGATCTAGTGCTAAAATGGGATGCACCCAAATAAGGAAAAGGAAAACATGTCAAGTTTGAATCCTTGTGGATCAGCCCCTTCAATATCTTTGGGAAGTTTCCAAATAATAATTACAGGTTGCAGAATTTGGAGGGTGATGAATTTTTTGGAGGCCTTGTAAACGAGCATTTTTTGAAGAAGTTTTTTGTTTAAGCCATGAATGGCTTCCCATGTCATTGTAAATATCAATTTTCCTTTTGTTTATGATTTTAATAAGTGACTCCACAACCCAACAATAAAGCGATTGAAGCTGCAAGTCCTTAGTAGCTCACAGAGAGCATACCATCCCCCATAAGAGCCTAATGTTAGCACACATTATTGATTGGGGAGGTGTTTTCCCTAGGAAGTGGCATTCTGACGAAGAAAAAATGAAATAAGAGGGATCAAAAAACCCATAAAATGTTTTTATCCTAAGTCGGGTGATGGTATGACATTTTGGCACCCATGCAGTCCCAGTCATCTCGTCAGCTTCCTATCATCAGCGTCCGCATCTTCCTGCCAAGTCCTCCCTGCAAGCGTCCAACACAACTACAGATGGCGAAGTTCAGAGTGTGGACTGTTATGATATCGATGCAGACAGTTCATGAAAGTGGGGTGACAGTTGAGACCTCGTCTCACCCCATAAATGGAAAACATGTAGAGAGTGGCCATAAAGACAGACTGTCAATTATGGACATATTTTCCTATAAAGCACATAACTGCGCTTGGCTCGCATCTGATAGAGGTGGTGCCAACTGAAAATGTTAATACGGTGGTACGATCACACTCCTGGTGGTTGCAACAATTCTGAGTATATGTATTCAGTTTTGATATTTTGTTATGGTCGATGGTTGAGCTAAGCTCCCGTATTGTAATATTTTAATGAAGCTCTGGTTCTCTGGTTATGTAAATTGATTTGAGAGTTCTTGTTTAATGAAAGTTAGCTTCTATTTCCATCTTATTAGTGTATGATATTGAATGTTCATGATTGAAGGATTCACATGGATTGTGGTGACTATGTTGTAATGGATGTTGATTGCAGTGCAGTTATAGCGTTTTCAGTTTCCTAAAACTTCAAATTCAAGAGGATCTTGTTTTCAGAGTTTTTCCTCCTTAGGCTGCTGGAAGACCTGATGTACAGAGAAAACCTTTACATCTTCTCTTCAATTTATTCCTCCTACTCACCCTTACTACAACTTACTGGTTGAATTTGATCAAGACCTCATTTGCTTGTGCATACTGCACTAGTTTTCTGAGTTAAAACGATATTCTCTTGAGTCTGCCCCATTTGACCTCTTTAAATCCGTTAACTGTGACATATAACCTGATGGGTACTGGGATTACCTCTGCCACAATCCAGAGGTGACTTATGGTGCTAATAGGTATAAGTAAGGGATGCTATAAGCCTTACTTTCTATCACTAGGCTTGATAGTACAACAAATTATGCATCCTCTAATATATCGAGCTACATCTTCTTGCATTTTTCACCAATACATATACTTTTGTAAGTTAAAAATTGTCTTTCCAACACCAAAATGTCCTACAACTTTTTAGGTGTGAGTATTTCTAATAAGTTGAAATATTTCACCTTTAGGGACACATAGGTTTTCTATATTGTTGGGCAATCCATTTTGAAGATGATAGTGAACATTACTGTCACCTTCTTCTACACAAATTGGGCCCTATAGTTGTTGAAACACTTTTTTAAAGTCCTCATCTTCTGTGTATGCCTTTTTGTATGTATCATGGGTGAAAGACTCCACGTTCATAAGAGTTCCCAAAGTTGTAATCTTGGATGTGAGTGGCATTGAAAACATGTTTGTCAACATATTAGTGTTGTCCTTCTTATTTTGATGATTAGATGAAACTGTTGCAAAAATCCCATCCACTTGTAATGTCTAGTTTGTTGTAACTTACTTTGGGTCTGCAAATATTGTAGTGGCTGGTGATCCACGTGGATAATAATTCCCTTTCCTATTAAATAATGTTTCCACTTATTAATGACTTGAACCAGGGCATAAAATTCCTTATCATATGTAGGGTAGTATAAAACTCCCTCGTGAAACATTTTAGAATGATAACATATAAGTTTACCTCCTTGCATCAATATCACTCCTTTAACATATTCAATTGCATTCATCTCCAATTCGAAAGGCTTATGAAAGCTATGCAATTCAAGAATTAGTGTTATACTGATCTTTCATTTTAGCGCATCAAAATATTTCTACTGATTCTTTCCCCACTAGAAAATCTTACCATTGGTTGTTATGGCATGGAGTGGCACAACTATTGTTGAAAATGATGCCATGAACTTTCATAGATACTATGCTACCCCAACAAAGCTCCTAAATTTAGTGACATTAGTATAAATTGGCTACTTGATGATGGCCTGCATCTTCATGGGATCTATCTTGACTTTCCATTTACCAATAATGTATCCCAAATATACCAATGACTATTGAGAAAACACACATTTATTAAGGTTAGCCAACAATTGATGTTTTTTCAGAGTCTCTAACAATTTCATAAGATGCAATATGTTCTCTTTCCAGGTAGAGCTATAAATAAACATTTCATCCATATACACCATTATAAATGAATCTAAATAGGGATGCAATACATCATTAATCAATTGCATAAATGTTGCTGGTGCATTACATAAACCAAAAGGGATGACCAACAATTCATTCAAAACTTTCCTTATCTTGAAGGTGGTTTTCCAAGTGTGTTTTTGTTTAGTGCATACCTAGAGATATTTCAATTTGAGGTCCAACTTGGTGAAATACTTGACATGCTACCATTGATCTAATAAATGATCAGTTTTGGGCAGTGTTGTGACCACAACAACCCTCCTTTTATTTTGTGCTCTTATGAGACAAAATAAATGGATCCCCTACCAATTCTAAATATTCCTAACCTACAATACCACCTCTCTTAGCTTTCCATGACCTACATAGATACGAGTGTAAGTAGTTGGTGCATACTAACTCTCGAGGAGTCCTTTGTTGGCTATGCACTACTGAGTCTTGTCTTAATATTCTTCCCCTCACTCTAGGAAGTGCTCATTGATAAATCTCTTGATGAAACCCTATTTAATATTGGGTGGTGTTTAGGTACTCCGAAGATAGCATTAATCGATCACTAGATGACTTATTGGATATCTGAAGTTGAGGAAGTGGCATTGACATTTATGATGACATACATCCTCTCAAAGTTAATTCAACAATCAATATATTTTAATCAATCCAAGGAATTTTCAACATCAAGTAAAGCAATGGGGAAAACAAACATCAACCCAATTGATATTAATGGGGAAAACAAACATCAACCCAATTGATATTAAGAAAACCCAAAGATGGCTTCTCAAACCCTTCATCTGGAAATCTCCTCATTTCAGGATCGCGAAATTTAGTGATTCAAAGTTTGGAATTTATAATCCTTATAATTGAAACATGATTCTCTTATCATGATAAACTCATCCTCTTCCTCCCACATACAAGGTTTTTTAAGAATGCCTAATTTTTAATGACTATAGAATAAATTGTCCTTATTGGCTCCCACCAACCAACTAAATCTACATAAAGGAAGATGTTGGAATATCCCTTACGATCACATAATTCACTTACTCACCCATAATATTCTAGGTAATCAAAATAAAGGTGGGGGGATTTAATTTATCTTTTATATGTGAAATATGTTGGAACAGGGAGACATCTCACAAATCTATATTTTCTTCCTGTGTAGAACTATCCTAATACTCGCCTTTGTGATGTAAAGGATCAATATGATAAGACCAAATAGTTTCTTTCCCAGGTATCCTCACTGATCTCATTACATCTGATGGTTATTACACAATTTCACATATACAATGGTAGAGGGTTAGAGTGAAAGATTGAGTGTCTAAAAAAAAAAACAGAAGAAAGGTTATATTGTTGGTATCCTGCAAATTTGACTTCAGTTGATTTTAACCTATCAAGTTGTTACAATATGCAGATCATTCAGTCTGTCGTTTCACATGAATGAAATCACTGCGAACTGAAAAAAGTACAATACACTACAGGTATTTATGAAGAGACATAGGTCGAATATCGAAGGATTTAGTTATTTTGATACGAATGTTAATAACTGTCTTGGATTTTCAGGTTTCGAGGGAACAATGTGACAACTCGAGATAGGGGAAGAAGCTTGTCACCACGCATGAAAATTGATGTGGGATGATAATGCTTGAAAATAGATACAACACACAGATCAGAAACTATGACGACAGATTCTCCAATAGTATGCAAAATATTGCGGATCAAAGAAGATAGTCTGAAGCACAACATTCAACGATTACATAAGTCCTGGGTAATTAATAACCAATTTTTCCTTTCGAGCGAGAAGCTTCAAGTTTGATAGTGATAACAAACCTCTCATTTCATCATCACATTACAAGGGATATCTCGCTAGACGACTATAAAAGGAATACGAGAGACATGGAAACTTCATTTTTTAACAACATAAGAAGTTAGAATGCAAGCTACCATGGAAATGACATTAGAAGAGATATACTCATTCTCCCATTTATTCCCACCAGGGGGAACTCTCAGGATTCGACAAAACTAGATGTAGGAGGAGTTTCACTTGTTTTCACAAGCAACATAATACTTGTTCTCAGATAACACAAGATACAATTGGATATGGAAATAATACATAGTTCAATCTAAGGTCCAGTATTGACCATGAAGCAGAGGTAAAACAAAATAAAAGGGGTTGAAAACTATTCATGTTCGCAAAGGGAAAAGGATGAAGGGAAGATCTGCGCTTCCTTCTTGGCCAATTGGGTTCCCTAAGAAAATGCGAGAGTTCAAGGATTAATGAATATGTTTTCTTGTCTTTGGTTTTCATTTGGACCAAATTTTTATAAAAATATCCCTTCAGTGCCAAATATTTTAAGTTTCTCATCTTCCTGAGGGGATCAGAGTAGGAAGGAATAATATGTCATGATGTTTCTATACTTTCTGAAAAATGAAAATGTAAAAAGAATGGGAAGACAGGGAAGCTGTAATGTTAGTAACTAAAAATGTATGCAATTAGAAAGGTCAACACTCTTCCTTCATGTATAAGAGAAATCTAAGGTAACATGAAATAAGGGGGGAACGAAGAACCAAAATTGAGTGTTGATAACTATTTATTAGGCTCAAATGCGGATGTGAAAGCTCTCTGTTTGTTATTGTATTTATGAGAATGAAATGTTTCTTTGAGGGAGAAAAATAACAAGTAAATTCATGATTCATTTATCCAATGGTGCACTATTGTTAATTGTTTTTTGCAAATGTTTCTTTAATTTCTCACTTCTATCAATTGTCATTTGTAGAGAATAGTTATCCATGGATTGTGAGCTCAATTATAGGAACATGCACGAGGATTTGGAGCGCGCACGATCACAGGAGGATCGGATGGTGTATTAGCTCATGAACCAGATACCTCTAGTAGGTAGAGAAAGACTTAAGAAAGCAGTTAGTGAGAGCAGAGCCTTCTACAGTACAGTTCAAGACTGGACGGGCTTGCTGCAGCAATGGGATAAACCTATTGAGGATCTTCTTATGGTAATATATATGAAAACAAGTATGCTAATATAATTTGATTATGTGAAATACAAATTATTTCTATTTTGCAGATTGAATTGTATACCAATAATTGATTTTCTATTATTAGAATAAGACAACAACTGTGCATTGTTTTAGGATTGCATTAACATATTAGAGTAGTTTTACATTTAGGATTTAGTCTCGCTAAGATGATGAAAAGCCTCTCTTCTGAGAGAAATTCATTTAGTTAGTGACAACTGGGCTCATATATCGATGGATATTGATATTCAAACGAGAGTGAGTTTAATTGGAGCGGGGCCTACCATCGAGCTCCCCCTCATGTCAATGTCGGTATTTTCTACTACATCAATAAAATGGAACTAGAAGGAGGGAAGAAGACAAGCTAAGCCCATGGATTTGGTTTTGTTAAATCTTTAATTATCATCTACGTCTCCTTCCCAAATCCCTTTATGGATATTCATTTATGGTCTTGTACCTTGTACCACTCCAAGAAATCTAATCAATCTCTTGTCATGAATTAAATTCGACGGTGAGGGAGAAACATATGCATCCAAACATATCACTCAGTTATGTTTGAACTGTTTCTCTCATGACATTTATCTTGAGGGTATCATATACAGATTTTTCACTCTTACTTTTGAAGGCCGGGTAAAAGGATGGTGTGAGACTTTGCCAGTCGCTTCCACCCATATATGGGAACAATTTATGTGTGATTTTTTGCATGCCTTTGAAAACTGTAATTATGATGAGTTATGTGATGAAATAATCAAACCAAGGAAGAAAAATGATGAATCTCTGAATGAATTTTCCTTAAGATTCAAACACCTTATATATAGGTTTCATTTATAATATATTCCTCTTGTTGGTGATTTTCTCCCACATCTAATCACCCTCTTTAAAGAGAAATACCAACTAGTAAATGAAGAACATGAATCATGTCTTGATGCCAATATACATGAGGATGCTAGATATGTTGATGGTATGGTTGAAAAACATATGTTTAAATTGTTCTTCACATTGGGGGATACAAGTTTTTGGGAACATGTTTTTCCAGAGGAAGTTTATGCATCTTCTCATCCCTTTGTTTCCCTTCTTTTCCATAGTATTGAAGAAGATGCTTCTTGTGAAGATCAATTCAGGTCATATTACCCTAGATATGACATGGAGGAATATTCTTCAACTGATTATGAGACAATTTGGGTCACACCGATGGTTACGTCAGGTTCTCATTATACTGATCTATCTTGGAATTTGTAATAAGTGGAAGGGGAAATTATTAAGGACCCTAAAAGAAGTTCTCATGACCCTATAAACCCTTCACCAATCTCAACGACAAAGCATACAGAGTCTAATTTAGATACCCCTATTGGTAATATGGAGCCATTTCCCATTGATATCACTAAAGGAATGCCAAAACATTCTCTCGAAACCACCTCCTTTAACCATTATGCTCCCTATCTATCTAGAATCATCCTTGATCCCCCTTGTTTTCCAAACCCTAATGATTTGTGCTTATCTTAAACTATATAAAAAAAAACATCAATGGGTTATGGATGATGTTTTACATACAGACCTTATGAGGGAGCAAGACAAGAATGAAAGAAAATCGGAGTTGCAAAACACCACATCTCTTTCAGAAAAAAGAAAATTGGACTTGATTTATGTTACTGATAATCTTAGTATTATTCCAACCACGGCTGGTCCAAATGACAATGAACAAGAAGGTTCTCTTCATCTTATTGAATTATACATGCAACCTTCTAGACTTAGCAATTGTTGCAAGTTTCCCTTATACCCCAAATATGAGTATGCTATCGAAGGTACCTCTCATCCTCTCATTTTCATGAAGCAAAACAACATTTCCAATTAGTGAAACTTGAGAGAAGAAGAAAACACTCAATTTATTGCACCTTCATGGAAGTGGTGTTTGTATTACCCTGAATAGGAAGGCATGGTTCAGGAGGATGATTTGCATTGCCAAACCATTCATTATATGGATGTTAACATTCCACGATATGAAACACTCATTAATATACTTAAGGAAGACAAACTACCTTTTGACAACCTTGTTTTCCAAAATGATCCATTCCTTAGAAAGGCGCTAGAATCTCTTGCTTCTCCTAACTATATTTTTATCTATCTTAACTGTGATGGTGGTGCAATTCTACTCAAAGCTACCTGTGATTCTATTCTAGTAGTCTCTGCAATGTTGAACACTTGCGAGATGCTAGGTGACTTATATGAAGGTGAGAGGGAGAACAATATTTTTTCCCATAAACAGACTAATCTTCTACCTCATAAATCTTTCTAATGGGATAAAGTAAATCCCATGACAATTGCCTATCAGGAGGGAAGTTATTTTATTTCAAAGACATCACAGGTTCACATTGGATCTTACTAAGTAAGGAGTGACTTGTTTGAAATGCATGATGTTGATGAATATTATGATGGTTTTCATAGTAGACTTCACATCAAGATGGGAGGTAGCCTTGGTGGATTGTTGGATACCTTTCTAATTGTGGGTAAATTGAATTATAAATATGGGACAACTCATCAAGATGAAGAGGTATTTCGGCCTAGACCTATGGTTATGTTAGGACCTTATTGTTTTGATTATTTTCCTAGAAGTGATATTAACATTGGAATTTAAATCAATTCAAATACAATCTCGTATCACCCCGCTTTGTTGGTTGTGGAGATTTATTATCTTCCTAATTCATATGCAGGTCAAAGAAACTCCAAGCTACACAATTCGTGCCCCCCCAATTTATTTCTTTTTTTTTGCAATTCAAATTTTGTAATTTCATAGTCAATATGGACCATTCATTATAAGGTCGCATATATGATGGTAGAAGTTATGATAGGGTTTTTTTCCCTAGAAGGAAACCCTCTTTTATGAGGGAATTTTATTATGGCTATATGTTATGGCAAATATTGTGTTATGAGAGAGGAGACCGTGAGAGGAAGAAGAGGAAGTTACAATGGGTGTGTTGTAGGTTGTATCCCTTCATTTTGCTGGATAATGAAAAATAAGGACCTAACAATTTCTCTAGTGGATGTAGCCCACACTGGGTGAACCACGTATATTTGTGTCTATATTGTATTGTGTATCTTCTATGTTTTACTTCTGCATTCGCTTTATTTTGTTGCTTCATGATCCTGTTTTTCTAACAACTAGTATCAGAGCCAAAGGTAACTCACAGGAAAATAGGGTTCTTGATTCGAGTGGGGGAAATGACGGAAGATGGAAAATTTAAGGTCGAGAAATTTAATGACCAAAACTACCAACTATGGAAGATGAAAATGGAAGATTATTTGTATCAGGAGGATATATTCCTACGATTGGGTGGAATATCAAAGAAGTCGATGAACATGAAGGAAAAATAATGGGAGGTTCTTGACAGAAAGTCATTAGGAACAATACAACTATTCCTAGCAACATTGATGGCTTTCAATATTTCAAAAGAAAAGACAACGAAGGATCTTATGGAGGCATCGGCTGAACTATATGAAAAACCCTCGGCCTTAAATAAGGTATTTCTAATGAAGCGATTATTTAATATAAAGATGTCAGAAGGTGGGTCTGTTGCCGATCATTTAAATGAATTTAATACAGTTACTAATCGACTAAGTTATGTAAAAGTGGACTTTGATGATGAGGTTAGGGATCTTCTAATCTTGTTCTCATTGCTATAAATATGGGATGGCTTGGTCATGGTTGTAAGTAACTCTGTCTCTAGTTCAAGCACTCTAAAATTTGATGATGTTGTTAGTGCTATCCTTAGCAAGGAAATGCGATGGAAAAACACAAGTGAGACATCAAGTAATGCATTGACTCTGGAGAAAAGGGGAAGATAAAAGGATAGAGGAAAGGCTCAGGGAACCGCGGGAATTATAGGAAGGGTAGATCCAAATCCATACTAGGAAAGATAGAGTGATGGAATTGTGGGAAGAAAAGAAATCTGGAGAAAGACTACAAAGCTCCAAATAAACAAAAAGATGGGCAACAAAAGAAAAATCAGGAAGAAAATGTAACAACTGATATATTACAGGATGATTTGATTATTTCTTTAGACAATATTACTGAATCTTGGGTAGTAGATTCAAGGGCTTCATTTCATGTGACACCCCATATGAAATATTTTCAAGATTATGTTCAAGGTGATTTTGGACAGATTTAATTGGGTGATGATGAAGCATGTCAAATTGTTGGAATGGGCAAGGTCAGTGGAGGCGGCGTAGTGGTAAGGTCGCTCTCGTTAAGACGGACATGTTCTGTGCTCAATCCCGAGCGAGGGCGTGGCTCGCTGTGAGAGTATAACCGTTTCCGGGCCAAGCCCACTCACCTTTCAGTAGTGGTAAGGTCGCTCTCATTAAGACGGACAGGTCCTGTGCTCAATCCCGAGCGAGGGCGTGGATCGCCGTGAGAGTATAACTGTTTCCGGGCCAAGCCCACTCACCTTTAGATCGAAGAGATGAGGAAGATGAGGCGAGCCGAGGCTTCGCGGCTAGGGCCAAAACCCTAGCCGCCATGCTCTGGTATTCAGGAACGCGATTTGCAGCAGCCG
>JZKD02S1844721.1:560020-577232 GCA_000966675.3 Picea glauca
CCAAAGGCCACCCATACAGCAGAGGCAAATCTAGAGACAAAAAACAGCTTTGATGTGCTGAAGGAGGACGAAGCCCAGGATCCAGAAGCAACAACAGTTAAGGAAGACCCCCCGGTAGATGAAAGCCCTCCGGATCTCACCACAATGGCAGCAAAGGCTTCAGCTCCGGAACCCTCTGTCAATGCAGACCTAGTGGTTTCAGTCTCTGTGGAAACTTCTGAACCAGAAGACAATTCAGTTCCGTCTCCACCCCTTACCAGAGGGCGAAAGACTAATAAAGCGCGCAGAGAAAAGGAGGCGGCCTCCAACATTTCTTTAGGATCTCAGAAAAAGCTGGACCCCTACATTAAGGGGAAATTTTCATCCCCCTCGGTTTAATGCTTTGCTTTTGTCTTCTACTATGCTCACAATTTGTGAGAATTTATTCATGTATGCAATCTTTGTCATTCTCTCGAAGTAGTTCAAGAAGCAAATGGGATGGGTTTCCCAAGACCTTCACAAGAAGGTTGGCAACACTGTTAGAGGTCACCAACCTTCTTCCGATATGTAACTTTCTGATTCAGGGTTTCCTGAAAGTCGATTAATGCAATATAACCGTTCTCGTTAAAAAAAAAAAATTGTTGGAATGGGCAAGGTAAAAATAAAGAAAAAGAATGGAGACCAATGGTTACTAAATTAGGTTATACATATACCATATCTAAGAAGAAATCTAATTTCAACAGGGTAGTTGGAAAGTGAAGGATGTATATATATATTTAATACAGATAAAGAGTGGAAGGTTACTAAATGATCATTAGAAATGGAAAAAAGGTAGAAGATAAGTACATTGGATTTATGTATTGTTAATGCTGTCTCTTCTATCTCTTTAGCTTCTATAGAAGTGGATACAAAACAATGGCATCATAGGCTTGGACACATGAGTGAGAAGGGGATGCAAATAATTCACAAAAGGAATTTGTTGCCAGATATTAAGCAAGTTGATTTGGATTTCTATGAGCATTGTGTTTATGGAAAATAGAAGAGAGTCATATTTCTCAGAGTCAAAAAAGAAAATAAGAGTGAGAAGTTGTATATTGTGCATACATATGTATGGGGACCAACTCAGGTATCATTTCTTGTTGGATCTCGTTATTATGATACTTTTATTGATGATACAACTAGAAAAACTTGGGTTTATTGCATATGACAAAAATATGATGTTTTTGACACTTTTAAGAAATGGAAAGCTTTGGTTGAAAATGAGATAGGAAATAAATTAAAGTGTGTCAAATGAAATAATGGAGGTGAATATTTCAACAAGGAGTTTGATGATTATTGTTCATACCATGGGATTCTTAGAGAGAAGATAGTTCAAGGAAAATCAAGAGAAAATGGTGTGTCAGAAATGATGAACAAGACAATCGTGGTACGTGCAAGGAGTATGAGATTGCATGCTAGGTTGCCCTTACAGTTTTGGGTAGATGATGTAGATACTGTTGTTTATTTAATAAACAAAGGACCTTCAAGCTATTTCGATTGTGGCATTCCATAGGAGGCAAGGAAAGGTATAAAGGTAAACTATTCATTTCTGAAGACTTTTGGTTGTGAAACATTTGCCCATTTTGATAAAGAAAATAAAACAAAGCTTGAAGCAAAATCTAAGAAGTGTACCTTTATTGGATACGGTGTTAATGATTTTGGTTATCGTTTATGGGATTATGAAAATAAAAAAATCATTAGTATTAGAGATGTCATATTCAATGAGAAGGTCATTTACAAATATCAGTTGTAGGGAAAGAAACAGGAAAAAGAAAAACCAGAATACATGGTGCTTGATGAAATCAATAAAATGAAATTCCAAAGGTATCATAAAATCAAAATGTACAACAACATGAGAAGAAGGTACCTCAAATGCTTGCAAGTGTTGTTAGAATATCTACCAGGTTAGGTAGACCCCCTGAAAAATACTCTCTTTCATTGTATTATTTATTGTTGAATGATTCTGGTGAACCATAAATTTATGAAGAGGCGATGCAGGTAGACTGTTGGAGAAATTTCTATTTTCGGCACACTAGTTCAGTGGGAGTAACACTAGTTCAGTGAGAGTTAACTGACTAGTTCTATTTTAGACTTTCTAATCTTATACCATCACTATTATGCATGCATTCCTAATTATAGGATGTCATTGCCTATATGAGTGAAGATCACTCAGTCATTGATACGATCATAATATGCATTGATTCTCATTCTTCATTGTGTATCTCTCTTCCTTTTCTTGATAAGATTTATTTGTGCATGCTTTAGCTAGATCTCCTGTGCAGGTTTCCATGAAACACTGATATGGTATCAGAGCTACACTTCTTGGAGCAAGCCATATAAGCCAAAGAATAAGGAAAATCAGAGTTTCAACGAGTTAAATCCGTGGTCATACCTTTTAGTTGTGATTTCTCCAAAAATATTAATGTTTTGAGGAAGCGACTCTTGGGGGAAGTAAATCGACCCATTATACAAGTGATTTTTCAATCATTTGAAGAGATTCCTCATTGTTTGCTCATAAAGTAAGCTAGAAGATAGCCTCCTGAAACTGATACGAATCCATGGTTGTACCTTTCTACAATGATTGCTCCAAAAATATTAAGTTTTTGAGGAAATGACTCGCATGAGAAGTAAATAGACCCATTCTGCAAGTGGGTTTTCAACCGTTGGGAGAGATTCCTCACTGATTGCTGAGAAAGTAAGCTAGAACATAGCCTCCTGAAACTCATACGAATCTGTGGTCATACCTTTCTACAATTATTTCTCCCAAAATATTAAGTTTTTGAGGAAACAAATCACGAGAGAAGTAAATTGGCCCATTCTGCAAGTGGGTTTTCAATCCTTTGGCGAGATTCCTCACCGTTTGTGTAGAAAGTAAGTCAGAAGATTGTCTCCTGAAATTGATACGAATTTTCACTTAAAGTGCCCTTTCTACTGTCATTTCTTAATTTTTCACTTGCAGATTGAGAGTAAATTTTTAGGGGTTCTTAGAAACAGTAGGAGAGATGGATAGGAAAACTATTATACAGTCAAACTTGGTGGTAATCCTCACACCATACATTTATTTTGATTGGAAGCCCAAGGCAGAATTCCAACTCAGAAGGAAAGGATTGTATAATTTGACGATGTCGACAGAAATAGAAACTACATTAGAGATTGAGAAGATGAGATGGAAGAACCATTAGGATGAGGCCACAAGACTACTTATTGAGTTAATATCCACTGATTTATGGTTTCATTTTGCTGCATGCAAGACTCCAAACGAGATCTGGACCACCCTGGAAGGACTCTTTGGAAAGCAAGATGAGAAGCGAGGTCATATGCTTGAGGTAGAGTTGAATACCTTAGACCCTAAAAGTTTTGATAATATACATGATTTCTTTACTAAATTTAAGTCTTTGATATTGAGCTTGGGTGAATGTGGTATTGACAAGTCTACACAAGAGAAACAATTTATTCTAACAATCTTGGCCAAGCTAGGACCAAAATACGCTGTATATGTCTCCAATTTCCATTCTGGCAGATGTATTTTTGGAACAAATTGGAAAATGCCTACGTTGGCTCAGTTCATTGAGTCTCTTACACAAGAGAAGAAAAAACTCGTATAGATGGGCCTCATGAAAGATCCCAAAGCACATGCACTCACCATACATGATGGAAAAGAGTCATCCAAACAGAATGGGAAGGAGAGATATTCCAAACCCTTTAATGATTCTTCAGGTTCCAAAGACTCTTCAGATTCCAAGAATAAGAAGAAGGGAGATCAATGCACTTAATGCAATAAACCGGATCATGAAGAATCCACATGCATGAAGAAACATAACAATCTTATGGCACATGAAATTCAGAAGAACAACCTTGAAAACTTCATTCCAGAGGGAGTCAAGAAGCAAGAGGAAGAAGATCATGCTCCTAAGAAAGGTAATCATCATGCCATGGTTGCAATTAAGTCCTCATCTGATTCATGGATTATAGATTCTAGTGCGTCCCATCATATGGTAGCGAAAGAGGAAGTTTTCTCTTCTTTGAGTCCATGCTCAAGACCCCTTATTCTCATGGGGGATGATACTCCAATAGCAGTAGCAGGAGAAGGGAGAGTGAAAATTCACAATGGAAGTTTTGAGAATGTTTTACATGTTCCAAATCTTTCTATGAATTTTCTCTTAGTTTATCAGATCACTCAGAAAGGTAAAAAGGTTGAATTTACATCGGATTTAGTTTTAGTAATTGACATGGATGACAATTTCATTATTTCAATTGGTTAGGTGGATCAAAAGCCAAGGTTGTATAAATTCACTAAGTTTTCTGATGATGAATTTTCACTTGGACTCTCGTAGCAGATCAGTCTTTTCAATATTTGAAGGAAGCTATGTGTACTACTCTAGTCTTGGCCCTTCCTGATTTCACAAAGACCTATGTCCTGGAATGTGATGCCTCATGAGGAGGAATTGGAGAAGTCCTTATGCAAGAAGGCATACCTTTGGCCTTTACTATCAAACATTTGTTAGAATTCCATTTGGGCCAATCAATCTATGAAAAGGAAATGTTAGATATTCTGCATGAAATAGCTTTATGGCGCCCTTATCTCCTAGGGAAACACTTCCAAATTAAGATAGATCATCAAAGCCTCAAGTATTTTCTGGAGCAACGACCTTCCTCCCTAGAGAAACAAAAATGGGTAACTAAGCTCTTTGGTTATGATTATGAGATCATTTACAAGAAAGAAAAATAAAAAGTGGTTGTTGATGCTCTTTCTTGGAAATATGAAGATGAAGGGACCCTTTTCTCCCTCTCCTTCATTGTACCATATTGGCTCCAAAATGTGCACCAAAAATGGCTACATGATCCTAAAATATCGCATTTGATACAACAATTTCAAGCTAACTCTCCAGCTTCCCCATGGTACTCTTGGTACAATGATGAGCTTCGGTATAAAGGTCGTTTGTATTTAAGTAAACAATCACAACTTAAATCCATGGTTCTTTCTGAGCTTCATGCTACTCCCACAGCTGGGAATTCAGGGTTTACCAAAACCTATGACCGGGTCAAATGTTATTTTTTCTAGGATGGTATAAAAAGGACATTCGCACTTTTGTCGTAGAATGTGATGTTTTCCAATGCAACAAAGGCGAAACCATCAAACCTTCTGGCACACTCCAATCGCTTCTGATTCCACCCACTATTTTGAGGGGCATACCTATGTATTTTATTGTGGGATTACCTAAATAAGGCAATAAGTCAGTCATCATGGTGGTCTTGGATCATCTTTCCAAGTATTCTCATTTCTATGTTCTTCAACACCCATTTACACATCCACTATGACTCAACTTTTCATGGATCATATCTTCAAGATTCTTTCCATGCCCCGTTCTATTTTTTCTGATTGAGATCCCACTTTCACCAGCAATTTTTAGCAAGAATTGTTTAGACTACAGGGCACCTAATTGCATATCAACACTGCCTATTAGCCTCAGACTGATGGTCAAACTGAAGTTGTCAACAAGTGTTTGGAGACTTATTTGAGGTTTTTTTCCTCTAAAATGAAATATCAATGAGATCAATGGTTACCTTTAGTTGAATGGTGGTACAACACTTCTTACCATACATATACTCACATTACTCATTTTGAGGCAGTCTATGGCCAAAAGACACCTTTCGTTCTCTCCTACATGCCAGGTGTATCGAAGGTCCAAGCAGTTGACCAAACACTTACAGTTCACGAGGCTATTCTCCGTACCATAAAAGAGAATTTGTTCATGGATTAGAATTGCATCAAGCAACACGCCAATCAAGGTCTCTCATAACATCAATTTGTTGAAGGAGACCGGGTATTTCTTCGACTACAACCTTATAAGTAAACTTCACTCAAGGCCAAACATTGTCAGAAACTAGTGCCCAAATTTTGTGGTCCTTATACAGTTCTCAAGTGCATTGGACAGATGGCCTATCAGTTAGATTTTCCTAGTCATTATAAGCTCCATCCTGTTTTTCATATCTCCTTCTTAAAGAAGGTGATTGGAACTAAGTGCCAAACTCAAACCAACCTTCCCAAGTTGGATGAAGAAGGATCCATCTGGTTGCAGCCACAAGCAGTTTTGGACCAACAAGAGCGTCATATTCATTAGCGTACCATCAAGGAAGTGTTAGTCTATTGGAAAGATACAACTCTAGCAGATGCCACCTTGGAGCATGCTAACATTCTGCAACAATTTCCTCATCTCAAGCCTTGAGGACAAGGCTGATTTTAAGGGGGAGGGCATGTTAAGGACCTAACCTAACTAACCCCTCAAATGGGTAGAATAATATATTTCCATGTAATAAAGGTCAATATTAATAAGGCCTAGCAATAAGGAGGAATAATTCAAATGTTAGAAGACCTAATAGAAGCTTTCGCTTCTAGAAGGTCTTCCTCTAGATTTTTCTTTTGGATAGATAGATTTAGTATAAATAGGAATATAGGGTATGAGAAGTTTTGTCTTGGATATTATTGTAATAGATATCTACTATGTTGGAGGCTGCCCCCTCGAAGAGGCAAGTGAACATTTCTCTCAGTAATCAAAGTTCTCTTTCTGGTGTTATTATGGTATTATTCTATTATTATTCTGGTTATATCATTGTTTCCTGCCATTTCTAGCTAATTATTTCTATTCTGCATACTATTTTGTATCTGGAATACTACAGTTTAATAGAATGGAAAGAGTAATAAAGATACAACAATTTTGATCTATCATGTGTTACTTATGTGTTTATTGGGTACGTGTGTGTATTGTTTTTACATATTAATGATAGTAAGTTGTCAACTATGGAATGTATGAATGTCAACCTAGAAGGATCGTGTTATACTTGGCCCTTCATCCCCGACACAAGACCAGATGGTCTCTATGATCCTCATTGCATCTAGGGGTAGACCTTCTTCACCCTTGATTGAAGATTGATATGTTGATGCTTTGGGGTTTTTGTTGGTCAGGTTTGGACGAACCTTGGGTCTAAACCCCCTAGGATGAGGAAGGACACTCACAAGCATCAAATGACCCAACAAATGGTTCCATTTTCGAGACTTGAAAGTCTTTTATTGAATGATGAAGGAAAAGAATGAGGTTGTATCCATCTTGGGAGAAAATTTAAGATTGGCTAACTACAAAGGAGCATGAGTTTTCCATTTAGAGACTCGAGGTTTGAGATTTAATGTGAAGCAATGGAAAGATAATTATCTCTACATTGATATGCATGATATTTTCTTTGCTAAATTTCCGTATTTTTTGTATAAATGGTTGAAAAGGAAAACTGCGACAAATTTTGTGTTGTGGCCTCTAGAACCAGTGGTTTGGGATCAAGCCATACTTGATAGGTTGAAAGAATTGGAAAATAAGTGGACTTGAGCCATTGATTTATGGTTTTCTTGAGTGAAGAAGAGAAATATCATTCAATTTGTTTTGGAGTATACTAATTCTTTCAATGAGGTTGAAAGAAAATTTGTAGAAGGACGTCTGAGGAAACAAATGCTGGAAGAAATACCACTTTGGATAAAGATGTTTCTCATGGAGAAAGGGATGATGTGAATGGAGCTCAATATGATGGATAAGTAAAATCCCCTAGCGCTGGGGGGGTGAAAGGACAGGGGGAAATGAGGAAGGAGATGAATTTTTTGAGGAGGATCTAGAAGTTGTTGAAATGAGGTAATAAATGGGATGGACCTAGAGGAGTAGAGGAGAGACAGAGAGTCGAAAGATACACAATAATAGTTGAGTTGAGAAGGAAAAAAAAATAGAGAGGTGGAAATAAGTTATATAGGGGAGAAGTTGGGCCTAGGATGAAGAGGAAGGAGACCACACCAGGAGGAAGTGTAGAAGAGTGTGTTTCTGCCAGAGTGGAGCACACGTGAAGATAGGCTCGTGAAGAGGCGTGACCTTAAGAGTAGGGTGTCGAATGGGGAGACTAATAGTAGTAGTCCCAGGGGCCCAAGTGATGAAGTCTGAACCCCTTGGTTATTGCAGAGTGTTGCAAACTTGAAGGAATATGAAGCATAGAGTAGAGGCACATCAGAGGAAGAGGAATATGAAGGCTCCCCTAGTGGTGGGGGAGAATAATTGGTGATAGTAGATGGATTGCGTGGCTACATGTAGGAAACTCTCTGGGTCACCTTACAAGAAATGTGAGAATAAGATGGACATACCACCCCTTTGAACCACCCCCCTTTCATGCTTGTAATCAAGAAGAAAGAATGATAGATAATGAAGTTATTGGAGTAGGAGAAAGAGTATAAGGAGATAGAAGAGAAGAGACAGGTGAATAAGAAGAAGGAGAAGTCAGTGCTACTTCACTATGAAGAGTATCAATATTGAGGAATTTGACACCTAACATTCAAATCGGAGGATTTGGTTCGAGATTGAATATGGTGAATAAAGATAGAAGCATGAGGCTCCTGTGTTCCATGGAATGGGTAAGGATGATGTAGAACAACATTGGTTCACATGTGAAACAATATGGTCTATGAAGAGGATCACAGACAAAGAAAAAAGGTTGTGTAGATGGAAACCACATTCAGGGGCATAACCTTGACACAATACATGAATTAAAATTCTATTGCTCCCGTGGGATAACCGAGGTCCCTGACAAAGATCAAACAAGATATTCTTAAGGAGTTCCAAAAACCTAAGTTAGAATCTCGATGCATTACTAAAATCAAGGAGATCAAAGCATAAACAAGGAGAAATCATGTGGGATTATGACCAACACAAGGGCTTCACCTTGTTAACCAATATCTTATCACGTTTATTCATAAAGGGGTTTTTTAAATTGTGAAAATAAAGTAAATAATATATTGTAGGTATTGGGCGGGATGTGGGGTATCAAGGAGTTTATAGGTATTGGGGGTTATAGAAAGGGGTATCTAGTAAAAATAAGAGTTTATTTTATTGGAAATATGTATTGGGAGGGGGGTTCAACAAAAGTATTTTTGGAGGTATTTATCAATATCTAGTGAAATTAGGGGTATTCTTTAATATAACACAAATGAAGGTGTTATGTCATAGGTTCATTGAGTGAAGACCCCATGATGACTAGTGGTTTAAGATCTTTTTAGATAGGTTAATGTTCCATATCTAGGACGTGCAGAACATAGAATGATTCATTGTAGGGTTACTCCCCCATATTTGAATCTCACTCACCCAACAGAAGGTGACGACTCAAGAAAAACCCATGGAGATTACCATGTGCTTGAAAGCTATGCTAGGAGGGGAAAGACATCGACAGGACTAGCGCAGGTGTAGTCGCAACTGACCAATATGAAAATTAAATTGCAAGACCTGGCAAAGCCAAAAGTCATGCGCGAGCATGTATGGTGTACCACATGTTGATCTGAAGGGAATCATAGGGATGAGTGCCCTGTAATTATGAATTATGTGGCAACCAGAGCGTCGAGTCCATTTCCAACTGGAACTCGGACGAAGTGGTGTCAAATCTGCAAGTAATAGGTACATGTACTACCCCACTGTCCAACTTTGGATAAGTATCAAAAGACACACCATACTCTATTTTGAAAGTTCTTTAAGTTCGTGGGACATGATGTCAATAACTACTGGTCACTCCAGCTGATGTAAGACAATACCTGTGATGCATTTTGGGTATAATAAGAACAAAAGGAAGGTGATCGTGGAAGTACTGAGAGAGGAAAATACTAAGGAGGTCCTAGAGGCTGATGTGGGCGTGGTTGCAGACGCAAATATGGAGGAGGGGGAGGTAGGCCCCTCCACTTGTTTAAGTTATGGAGAAATTGGTCATGTATCTTGGTTTTTCACCAAACTGCATGTACGACTATAGCCTTGAACATGTCATGGAAGAATGTCTCGACTTAGTGAATAAGTGGCAAGAAAAGAAGATGCATTGCAATATGGTGCATGGAGAGCCATGTAGAAATAAGAAGAATGATGAGGAAGCTAATGTCCGGGTGGTAACCTAAGGTGGAACGAATACAAGAAGAAAATTCAAGCAGGCTGAGAGCTAAGGTAAAAAATCAGAGGGGAATAATATAAATGCATCACAACCCCCTCCTATGTTTAATGCTTCCCAACAAATGTAGTTTTTGTGTGACGCGCAAAAATCCATGGAAGAAGAAAGAGCATGTGAATAGTTGCAACATGTGACACAAAGATCACTTGAGGAGGCTCAGATATGGGAAGAAGTGCAATCAGAAAAACAAAGATTTCTTGAGGAGGTCTAGATCAGAGAAGAGGTACAATGAGAAACACAAAGGTTTCTTGAGGAGGCTCGTGCCTGAGAAACGTTGCAGCCTATGATGAAAAGATCATTGGAAGAAGCTTGTCTATGCAAGGAGATGTATCACACAATACAAAGGTCACTAGAGGAAGTGTGCATATAAGAGGATCTATGATGCATCGAGTAAAGAGAAATTGAGGAATATCAACTTGAGGAGTTGAAGTATGCAACATGCAAGGAGGCATGACATGAATTGGGTCCTGAGACAAACACTACTGATCAAGTAAGTAATTTCTTATGTTCTTTTTCGAGATTGCTCAATGATACAAATGCTGCAAAGAATTTAATGCAGATATGTTAACCACTTGTATGGGGAATGAACTAATACATATATGACTATATCAACTCCCCTCCCACAAAGGGAGGTATGCCAATTCAACAAGTAGAAGTACACAAGGTGCGAGTTCAAGATGACAACAGATCTTGGTGGTTATTATATGGATGGAGTCATGCTGGATCTAGGTTCCAACATGAATATTATGCCAAAGAGGTCATGGGAGTTGATGGGAAAACTTATTCTAGTATGGTCATCCATCCAACTGCAGTTGGGAAATCAATACAGGATCTACCCTATAGGATGACTGTAGTAAGTTGAGGTAAATATAAAAGGGGTGAAGACAAAGGCTAAATTTGAGGTCATAGAAATTATGGATGACTCAGACCCATACACTACATTACTGGGAATTGATTGGGCCTTTAATAACAATGTGGTGTTTAATTTGAATAAGAGACAGATTTCATTTGATACAAAAACCCTACGTGTGATCACACCTCTAGATACAGATGAAGGATACAAGTATAATGAGCCAGTATATGAGGATGTATGAAGCTCAATAATTGAAAACATCTATAATATCACTGGGTGTAGGGAGGACTATATCAATCCCACTGCAGACGGAGATTTAAGTTGGAAGAGCATCAAATCTTATGACACTGATTCAAAATATGCCATGGAAAGATGGAAAAAAAATTGTATGAGGTCTCTACTCGCAGATGTGAAAGGATAACTAAAGACATTCACTGCATAGGATATGAGTTATGCGATGCCCCACAGTTTGATGAGATTGGAACAGTAGAGGAATTCCTAGTACATATGGATAATTTCCTCCCAACAAAGCAGAGGATTTAGGGCATGGCTGTTGTTTTTCGAGGGACACCTACACAGTGGTATGTGATGCATTGCGAGAATCTTCAATATTAGGCGCAGGTGCCCAAGTTGATAAAAGTTAGGTTCCAACCAATATCAAATTTTGAACTAGAAAATCAGTACAAGCACACTGAATATCCCTAGGAACACATTGAGTTTTGAAAATGGTGTTGGACCTCCAAGAATATTCCTTGAATCCAATGGGTCTATCGATTTTTTCATACTATGGATATGTTTCCTAAGAGTTGGTATATTCAAGAGGAACTTAGGAGGAAAATGGTCGATTAGGCCCACGTGAGATCCCAATTTTTCTTAACATTCAACTTCATATCATATGATCCAACTCAAATAGAGGCCCTCCTTAAGATTAAGGACTTTATATTTCATCGATAGCCAAAGGAAGCCACAACTAGGGTATTATTCTTGTATCATCACCCCATAGAAAAAATGAAAGAAACAACCCATTATTGAAATATTGACATTGATAATATTGATGGCGATGACCCACAGGGAATATAGATCAAATATTATGAAGGAGAGCACAAACTAAAAGGTAAGGCAACAGATATGGATGCACCAGACTATAATGGTATTGAGGAAGCACCCAAAATGGCCATCATTGGAGAGTGTTGGGATAAGGAGACAGTCATGCAAGTTGTTTACCTACTCAAGGAATATGAGGAATTTCTTCCTCGAAGCTTTTTCATAAATGAAGGGAAATGAAAGATCATTGGGGGATATGAAAATTTAGCTTAAACAAGATGCCAAACCGTTCAAGAGAAGGCTTTATCGATTAAATTATAAATATAAGGAAAACGGTGCACAAAGAACTAGATCGGAAGTTGTATGCTCGAATTATCGTTCTTGTGGAGAAGTCTGATTGGATTAGTCCTATGGTTGTGCAACCTAAGAAGACATGTGATATTCAGATATGTGTATATATGATAAATCTCAATGCAACCTATGTCCATGAACCTTTTCCTACCCCTTTCATAGATGAGGTACTAGAAAATGTTGGAGGTCAAGAATCCTACTCTTTTATAGATGAATTTTCAGGATATCATTAGGTTCATATTGCAGAGGAAGATCAACAAAAAACCACATTTGTGATAGAATGGGGGTCGTTTGGGTACACTATGATGGCTTTCAGCTTAATGAATGTCCCCACAGTATTTTATCAGATAATGGTCGCAACCTTCAAGGAATTCATCCACAAGTTTCTTGAAGTTTATCTAGATGATTTGACAGTCTTCAGTTATTTGAAGGAACACATGCAATCCCTTCAGTTGATGTTGGATGGATGCTGCCAACTTCCAATTTCATTAAATTTGAAGAAGTGCATCTTCTATACACCCTTTGGCATAATATTGGGTAATTTCATGTTCAAGGATGAATTGTTGGTAGATTAAGATAAGATCACTTCCATATTGGATATGGAAGCCTCCACTTCGGTCTGTGACTTGTGTGCAACATTGGGTCATACAGGATATTACTGGAGGTTTATTCAGAATTATGAGAAAAAAATTTCCCCATTAGAGAAATTGTTGTGCAAGGATACTAAGTAGAGTTGGACCCAAAAATATCAGGAAGCCTTGGATACTCTCAAAGAGAAACTTGTCACTGCACCAATTATGGTTTTTATGACCGGTCTAATCTCTTTCATGTCCTTGTAGATGCCTTGTCCATTACATTGGGTGTAGTTCTTGTGCAGTTGGGAAAAAGGTAATATTGACCATCTTGTATATTTTTCCATTCGCAATTTGTTCGATGCAGAAAATGATTATACTACAACGGAAAATGAGATCCTTGTCATGGTATATGCATTGCAGAAGTTTCACTATTACTTGTTGGGGACCCCTTTTAAATTATTTACGGACCACTCCGCACTCAAATATTTGGTCAACATGCTAGTATTAGGAGGGAGAATATGTTGCTAGTTGTTTCTCTTTTAGGATTTTGGTTTCGAAGTAATGGTCAATCTGAAAAAATATAATGTTAGAACAGATCATCTATCATGGCTTGAGATAAGTGAGGCTAGTCAAAGCTTATATTATGAACTTCCATATGCGCAACTCTTCCAAGTTGAAGAAGTCCTGGATCAATTGGTCGATATCGTTGAATTTCTCATGTCAGGACAAGCTCCCACATGGTATAACCTGGCTCAACACCATCAATTGGTGACCCATAGCACTGATTATCAATTGCTTTCTAGATATTTGTATGAGTTGGGTGTAGATGGCATCCTGCGTCGGTGTGCATTAGTGCATGAACGAGACCTCATTATGTATGAAGCACAAGAGGGTATTGCTAGAGGACACAATATATGTAATTATACAACACACAAAGTCCTATTCATGGGGCTTTGGTGGCCCTCACACTTTTCAAATGCCAAGGACTATTTTAAGCGTTGTGACGTGTGTCAACGAATTAGAAAGCCTTGTCAGAGAGATGAGATTACTTTGTTTCTAGTGACCACTCTTAAGACGTTCAAAAAATGGGAAATAGATTATTTGGGATCCACCAATCCCCCCATGCATCATATAGGTGCGTGCTACATTATTACTGCGACCAAACATATAACAGGAGGGGTCGAATCCACACCAGTTAATGATTTTACAGTAGAAACAATGACACGATTCATTTTCAAAAATATTATTACTAGATTCACTTATCCGCGAGTGTCGATGAGAGGCCATGGATTTCATTTTATAAATGAGACCATTCAACAAATCACTTAGGAGGTCATGATCCATCACAAGAAGAGCACTCCCTATCACCCTTAAGCTAATGGTACGGTTAGATATTTTAATAAAATTTTAGAGAATGCTTTAACCAAAGTTTGTAATGTGCAGCGTGATGACTGATACCAAAGGATCCTCACAATATTCTGGGCCTATTGAACAACTTGAAAATGGTTGACAAAGTGCACACCATTCATATTGGTCTATGAGAAAGAAACAGTCATGCCACTAGCATTTGTTCTTCCTAGCCTCAGGGTTGTCATAGTAACCCAGATGATAGATGAACAGTACCTTCAACACAAGCTAGATGAACTCATGGAGATAGAAGAGGATCGTATGATGGAATTTTTCAGTCAAGTGGTTGAAAATGAGAGACAAAAGGCATGGCATGATCGCAACATCCGCAAGAAAATCCTCCATCGTGGATATTTAATTTTTTTGTATGACATCAAATATTTACAACACTCTGGAAAGATACATATGCGTTGGTTGGGTCCTTTCCGATTAGTCTACATTAGTGAAGTAGGTGCCACAAATTTGGATATGTTACAAGGATAATCGCTCGAGGGACTTATTAATGGTAGAAGGTTGAAGGTGTACTACGACCTTGAGGAGTCAACCATCACTTATCCCCTTGTCTAACTTTGAAATTGGTTAGAATAGGAGTAGCGTAGTATGTACAATAGATAGAAGAATAGATATTTGGCATAATTTTTCATTTTGATAGAAAAACATCTAGTCACATAGGTGGATTAGATGGATTGATAGTTTGTAGATTTCCAAGAATTCCCAATTCAGGTCTTAGTTATAGCTCTAATACAATTTTTTGGCTTGGAAAAAGGGTTCACAGAGGACTGAGTTAAACTACATGTCGTTGTAGTGCAATGAAGGGGAAATAAATAATATTTGGATAGATAACTCATAGCCTTCGCACGTAAGAAGAAATATCACCACATTCCAAAATGCACATCACCAATATGACAAATCTAAAACATTATCTCACAACCTGTGGGGTTTCACTGTGAATTCATGATGATTTTTCGAGCACTGACAATTGGACAGTTCCTTTTCTCATTCTGGATACCACCCCCGACTGTTTCTCACCCTATATATACCCACTCCTATGCATGTAGTCGTTGGATAAATTATCCACGTCCCATTATATATTTCTCCCACCTGTCCCCCACGACCCCAATATCTCTCTGCTCACTATTATCATTCTAGTTTCCACTTATTCACATCCCCCTTCATGGCCCCTCTTCTCAGAATTTATGATACATGTGACTCCCAACTCGACCTCATAGCCCTAGAACCCACAGGCCAATTTTCAAATAGAATGGCTGATCCAAAAAGGATCTAGAGAAGACTAAGGATAACTCAGAATTCACAGAAGCAACTCAGGAAGCTCAGAATGGTCTCAATAGACAGAGAAAGGGAAAAAAATCAAATTCCTCAAAACTCATTGAAAATTCCATCATCGCGAAGACTGTGTCGCAAGCTTTCCAACGACGTAAACAAATCGTCAAACGGAGTTACAGATCAAAAGATATTTGTGGTCAAAGTTTTGGTCAACCTAGCTCACTAGCAAATTCCGGTCATTTTGCGATGACTATTTCGACGTTCTTGCGACATTATGTCATGGATATTGCGACAAATATTGAGTCTCTCAAACATCATATCATGGAACGTGGAAATTTCGATGAACTTGAATTAACGTTGCAAGTGTGACAACTGTGGGGAACTTCTCACAATTGCGACAAAAAAAGAAATGTCGTTGCCAATATGACAATATAGGAAAACTAAGTCAAACCAATTGTTCGTTGCAATTGAGGCGACAATTTTCGTGGTCTATATAGAAAATTCATCACAAGATTTTTTATTGTCTTTGAAATTGCGACAACAACTTTTCTTGGTTTATATAGAAAATTTGTCATAGGATTTTTATTACCATCGAAATTGCGACGACAACTTTTTTTGGTTTATATAGAAAATTTGTCACAGGATTTTTTATTACCGTCTCAATCACGACGACAACTTTTCTTAGTTTATATAGCAAATTCATCGCATGATTATTATTGTCGTTGAAATTGCGACGACAACTTTTCTTGATTTATATAGCAAATTTGTCACAAGAATTTTTATTGTCGTCGAAATTGCGACGACAACTTTTCTTGGTTTATATAGCAAATTCATCGTAGGATTTCTGTTGTGCATCGAAATTGTGATGAAAAATATTTATTTAAAAAAAAATGGGCGAAATCAATAAAATTTTGTTTTAGAGCAATCTTGTGGGAATTAATGCTAACTTGAAAATTAGCATTAATCCATTATGGGATCAAATATGCACTTGAAAGTGATTTTAAGCTAATATATGGTAAGAGTGTGCCTCAGGAAGAGGCCAAATAAGGCCTCCAAATTAAAACTTTAGCCTAAAAACCAAAAGCAACTTGGAAATGTGCATGAAACTATTAAAATTTTTCTTAAGTTTGGTTTCCATACCATAATAATACAACCATGAAAAATCAATTACTATAAGTCCTTGATGCCCAAAGGGCAGGGACTAATAAAATAAAACAATCCTTGGAGAATACAAATGAAAACTGAGAGGATATTATAGCTATAGGTAATCATGAATGTATGAGTTCATAAAAATAATGATGTTTCAAGGAACACAGTTCTAACATAATAGATTGCGTACATGATTTACTACAAAAAGTTTTCATAATTGTAGGAGGGAATTGAACACTATTTTTAGTATGTTCCTAAACATTAATAGAAATAAATTTCATGCTTTATTATGTTCCTAAATATTAATAGAAAGCAATTTCATCCTTTATTGATTTTCTCATTTTTTGGTATTCAAAATCTATGGGAAAATTATATTTTCTCATTTTTTGGTATTAAAAATCTATGGGAAAATTATATTGACACTAGGAACAACATTTGGTAAGCTAATTCTATGCTCTCAATATTGAAGGTATATATTCTCTTTATGTATATCTATGTGCATAAGTGTATTTAGTACTAACATAAT
>JZKD02S1844721.1:613448-625891 GCA_000966675.3 Picea glauca
CACGAATTTTTCGACAAAGAAAAGATCACCTTCGCACTCCTTAAAACTCTCCCCCATGTCAAACATTGGTGGGAAACTTATTGGGAGAAGAGTTCCACAGAGGAGTCTGAAATATATGGGGCCAATCCCACTTGGAATTTTTTTGTGGATGCAGTAAAGGAACAATATTACCCTGTTGGCAACTATGAGGACCAGTACATAAGTTGGACCACACTGTGGCAAGAGAGGGGCGAAGCAGTTCTGTAGTTCACCAATACCTTCCATACCTTGCGCACCAAGTTGGGTATCAAACACTCTGAACAACATTTGGTTCTGAAATATCGTGGGGATCTACATAGATACATCCAAAATGAAATGGATTTTATGGACATCTCATCACTCGGTGATGCCTATCGATATGCTCTTAAAATTGAGCAAAAATTTCAGCACCAGAACAAATGGGATTTTGGTTCTGCAAATATGAAACAACCAAAGTATGAAAAAGATGTCCCTAACAAACAGTCTCTCGAAAACCAGTCCAAGCCACATGAAAAGAAGGGTCACGGGAAGACAAAGAAGGACACCAGAAAATGGTGGGATTTCGAAAAAATCCCTTGGCACAACACCGATGAATGTCGCTCAAAATAGTCATTGGTGGTCGAGATCAAAGACAAGGAGTCAGACCCTGATTCTGAATCTAATTCTGAAAATAATGGTAAAGGACAGATCATTGATGCAGACCCCATTTTTATTGTCATGACCACAACAATTGAACCAGAAGAATCTACAAATCTTGAAGAGGGGGAGCATCTTTTTCATTCATATATGTGGGTGAAGAGGACCCCGCTGCATTTTATTGTTGATAGTGTCAGCCAGAAGAACCTCATCTCAGCAGAGGTCGTCAAACAGTTGGGATTATCGACAACACCACACCCACAACCATACAACATTGGGTGGCTTCGCCAAGGACGCGATCTTTGTGTCAGTCAACAGTGTCAATTGTCATACAATATCCAACCCTTTAAGGATGAGGTATTATGTGATGTTTCCCCACTGGATGTCTGTGATGTTCTCTTGGGCCAACCATATATGTGGAAGCACCACGTTGTTTATGAGTCTCGACCCCGCAGTGTCATTGTTTCTCTGGGGGGTCATCTCTACAGAATACCAGAGGTAGTTTCGACTACGGTTCCACCTAAAAGGTGTCTCAAGGTAGTATCTCATACTGCAAAATTCAAGTTCTTCACAATCTATTCAAAAGGGGAACAAAAGGACACTGCAACCACTACAGCTTTGCCCCAAGCACCTTCTATCCAACAAAAGCAGGTCGACAAGGTTACAACAAAGCACAAAGATTTCTTATGCACACCATCCTCTAATGTATCTCTACTTTCTGAACAACCTCAGCCTCAAAAGGTTCATGACAGACTTTCACAAACTGAGCAATGCGACGTGTCCAGCCAGGCAAGCAACTCACCAAGATGCAGATTCAACAAATGCTTTTCCCTCTCCCCCGAGAACTCAATACAATGGGGACCATTGCTTCCTAAGGAGGGAGGATTTATCTAAGTGGATATCGGTGGCCACCAACCTTTTTTGACTGGCTCAAAATAGTTTTCTGGCAAATTTGGCAATTTACTATTTTTAGTAGTTTTTAACTTTCGGGCCATTTTGAGGGCCCAAATGAAGGTTTTTTGAGATATAGGTTCTCAATGAAATCTAAAGGAATTATTGAGCCCCAAAAATGAATTTCCTCGATGAAACCTTTCCAACAAGCTATCATACGCCTAAAACGGAGATCGTATGCAAACGTTACGACCCCGGGAAGTTGATGTACTAACTTACCCAAACAGGGCCCACATGACATTTGGCGCTTCATCTCCTAGGGTTAGGTTTTTGGATGTCTAGGACTTTTTTAATTCCTATTTATTGTAAAAATTCCTTCAGAGCCTCATTGTAATCATGTTCTTGTGAATGCGAGTAGATGTCACGTCTCTTCTCAGAGATAAGCTACCACCATATATGTGGAAGCACCACGTTGTTTATGAGTCTCGACCCCGCAGTGTCATTGTTTCTCTGGGGGGTCATCTCTACAGAATACCA
Source organism: Picea glauca (assembly GCA_000966675.3). Classification (NCBI taxonomy): domain Eukaryota; kingdom Viridiplantae; phylum Streptophyta; class Pinopsida; order Pinales; family Pinaceae; genus Picea; species Picea glauca. The sequence continues at coordinate 615,531 of JZKD02S1844721.1, forward strand.
AAGGTATTTCCGACTATTGTTCAACCTAAAAAGTGCCTCAAGGTAGTATCTCATACTATAAAATTCAACTTCTTCACAATCTGTTCAAAAGGGGAATAGAAGGACACTGCAATCACTACAGCTTCACCCCAAGCACCTTCTATCCAATAGAAGCGGGTTGACAAGGTTGTAGAAAAATGCAAAGATTCCTTCTACGCACCGTCCTCTCATTTAGATTGACTTTTTGAACAAACTCAGCCTCAACAGGTTTGTGACAAACTTCCACAAACTGAGCAGCGCGACGCCTCCAGCAAGGCAAGTAGCTCACCAAGATGCAGATTCAACAAACGCTTTTCCCTCTCCCCTAAAAACTCAACGCAATGGATAAAATTGATTCCTAAGGAGGAATGATTGATCCAGGTGGATATCAGTGGCCACCCACCTTTTTTCACTGGCTCAAAATAGTTTTCTGGCAAATTTGGCAATTTACTATTTTTAGCAGTTTTTAACTTCTGGGGCCATTTTGAGGGGAAAAATGAAGGTTTTTCAGAATTTAGGTTCTCAGTGATAGATAAAGGCATGATTGAGTCCCCAAAATGAATCTCCTCTATGATACCTTTCCAAAGAGCTATCATACGCCTAAAACGAAGATCGTATGCAAAAGTTACAACCCTAGGAAGTTGATGTACTAACTTACCCAAACGGGGCCCACATGACATTTATGTTATATTATTGAATATATGTGATATCTCTATGCATTTATTTATTATATCTCCAATCTCATTTCATGCCAAAAATAATCTGGATTAGTGGTATCAGAGCAGATTGTTCTTGGTCATTTTTTTGAGTGCATGTCCCCGACGAGGTCTGAGTATAGAAAGTTGGGTCTTGAGCTTGTCTCTCTTGAGGAAAATCACTCTCGCACACCTAAGAAACCCTCAATGGCAGAATAAAATAAAAATGACGGAGCAGATGATCCTATTAGTTTGTTGCTTGACCAAGCTCTCACACGACAGAGGGATGAAATGATGGAGAATTTTTTCGACATCCTTCAATGCTTTTCGATTGCAACAGGTGCATCTTCATCAAGCAGCCACTTTGGAGGCACCTTTCCTTTCAAGGTACAAGTTAAATTTGATATTCCTGTATTTGAAGGGAAGATGGATGCAGAAGCCCTATACAAATGGTCAAATCTACTAGAAGGTTATTTCTCTGTTCACAAATTTTTTGACAAAGAAAAGATCACCTTCGCACTCCTTAAAGCTCTCCCCCATGTCAAACATTGGTGGGAAACTTATTGGGAGMAGAGTTCCAYAGAGGATTCTRAAATATATGGGGTCGGTCCCACTTGGGATTTTTTGTGGATGTGGTAAAGGAACAATATTACCCTATTGGAAACTATGAGGAACAAGACATGAGATGGACCACACTGTGGCAAGAGAGGGGCCAAGAAGTTTCGGAGTTCACCAATACCTTCCAGACCTTGATCACCAAGTTGGGTATAAAAGAATCTGAACGACATTTGGTGATGAAATTTCGTGGGGGTCTACACAGATACATCCAAACTGAAATGTATTTTTTGGACATTTCATCACTCGATGTTGCCTATCGATATGTTGTTAAAATCGAGCAGAAATTTAAGCACCAGAACAAACGGGATTTTGGTTCTGCAAATCTAAACAACCAAAGTATGACAAAGATGTCCCTAACAAATAGTCTTCCAAAAACCATTCCAAGACATATGAAAAGAAGGGTCACAGGAAGACAAAGAAGGACACCGGAAAATGGTGTGATATCCACAAAATCCCTTGGCACAACATCGATGACTGTCACTCAAAAAATTCATTGGTGGTCGAGATCAAAGACAAGGAGCCGAACCTTGATTCTGAATTTGATTCTGAAAATAATGGTAAAGGACAGATCATTGATGCAGACCCCACTGCTATTTTCATGACCGCAACAATTCAACCAGAAGAACCAACAAATCTTGAAGAGGGGGAGCACCTTTTTCATTCACAGATTTGGGTGAAGAGGACCCCACTGCATCTTATTGTTGATAGAGGAATCCAGAAGAACCTCATCTCAGCAGAGGTTGTCAAACAGTTGGGATTGTCGACAACACCACACCCACAGCCATACAACATCGAGTGGCTTTGCCAAGGACGAGATCTTTGTGTCAGTCAGCAGTTTCGATTGTCATATGTTATCCAACCCTTCAAGGATGAGGTATTATGTGATGTTTCCCCACTGGATGTATGTGATGTTCTCTTGGGCCAACCATATATGTGGAAGCGCCACGTTGTTTATGAGTCTCGACCCTGTAGTGTCATTGTTTCTCTGGGGGGGCATCTCTACAGAATACCATAGCTAGTTCTGACTACTGTTCCACCTAAAAAGTTCCGCAAGGTAGTATCTCATACTGCAAAATTCAACTTCTTCACAATCTGTTAAAAGGGGAACATAAGGACACTGCAACCACTACATCTTCACCACAAGCACCTTCTATCCAACAGAAGCAGGTCGAAAAGTTTGCAGAAAAGTGAAAATATTCCTTCTATGCACTGTCCTCTTATGTAKCTYGACTTGTTGAATAGCCTCAGCCTCAACAGGTTCATGACAGACTTCCAAAAACTGAGCAGTGTGACGTCTCCAGCAAGGCAAGAAACTCACCAAGATGCAGATTCAACAAACGCTTTTCCCTCTCCCYCGAGAACTCAACACAATGGAGACCATTTCTTCCTAAGGAGGGAGGATTGATCCATATGGATATCGTTGGCCAYCCACCTTTTCCGACTRGCTCAAAACAATTTTCTGACAAATTTGGCAATTTACTATTTTTAGCAATTTTTAACTTYCGTGGTTATTTTGAGGGCCCAAATTTAGGTTTTTTGAKATCTAGGTTATCAATGATATCCAAATTCATGATTGATCCCCCAAAATKAATMTYCTCTATGATACCTTTCCAATGAGCTATCATACGCCTAAAACGGAGATCGTATGCAAACGTTACGACCCCGTGAAGTTGATGTACTAACTTACCCAAATGGGGCCCACGTGACTTTTGGCGCTTCATCTCCCAGGGTTAGGTTTTTGGATGTCTACTACCTTTGGCATTCATGTTTATTATAAAAATGCCTTCAGATCCTCATTGTAATCATATTCTTGCGAATGCGAGTAATCGTCACATCTCTTCTCATAGATAAGTTGCCACCATTCTATCAAGTCTTTCACTCTATATTTTACAGTCTCTGTACATTTATTACATTAATAGAAATCGTGTATTGCTATATATATGTGTTTATGGTTGTATATCTTATATATTTTTGTTATATTATTGAGTATCTACAATATCTCTGTGCATTTCTTTTTTATATCTCCGATCTCATTTCGTGCCAAAAATAATCTGGATCAATGGTATAAGAGCAGGTTGTTCTTGGTCGTTTTTTTCAGTGCATGTCCCTGACGAGGTATGAGTATAGAAATTTGGGTCTCGAGATTGTCTCTCTTGAGAAAAATCACTTTCGCACACCCAAGAAACCCTCAATGGCAGAAGAAAATAAAAATGACGGAGCAGATGATCCTATTAGTTTGTTGTTTGAGCAAGCTCTCACACAACAGAGGGACAAAATGATGGAGAATTTTTCCCACATCCTTCAACTCCTGTCAATAGCAACAGGTGCATCTTCATCAAGCGGGAACTTTGGAGGCACCTCACCTTTCAAGGTACAAGTTAATTTTGATATTCTTGTATTTGAATGATAGATAGATGAAAAAGCCCTAGACAAATGGTTAAATCTGCTAGAAGGTTATTTCTTTGTTCACAAATTTTCTGACAAAGAAAATATCACCTTCGCACTCCTTAAATCTCTCCCCCATGTCAAACATTAGTGGGAAACTTATTGGGAGCAGAGTTCCACAGAGGAGTCTGAAATATATGGGGTCGATCCCACTTGGGATTTTTTTGTGGATGTGGTAAAGGAACAATATTACCCTATTCGCAACTATGAGGACCAGTACATGAGATGGACCACACTGCGGCAAGAGAGGGGCCAAGCAATTCCAGAGTTCACCAATGCCTTCCATACCTTGGGCACCAACTGGGTATCAAAGACTATGAATGAAATTTGGTTCTGAAATATCGTGGGGCTCTACACAAATACATCCAAACTGAAATGGATTTTCTGGACATCTCATCACTCGGTGCTCCCTATCGATATGTTGTTAAAATCGAGCAGAAATTTAAGCACCAGAACAAACGGGATTTTGGTTCTACAAAACTGAAACAACCAAAGTATGACAAAGAAATCCCTAACAAACAGTCTCCCGAAAAACCAGTCCAAGCCACAGGAAAAGAAGGCTCACAGGAAGACAAAGAATGACACCGGAAAATGGTGCGATTTCCACAAAATCACTTGGCACAACACCGATGAATTTCGCTCAAAATATTCATTGGTGGCCGAGATCAAAGACAAGGAGATGAAACCTGATTCTGAATCTGATTCTAAAAATAATGGTAAAGGACAGATCATTGACACAGACCCCACTGCTATTGTCGTGACCGCAACAATTCAACCAGAAGAACCAACAGATCCTGAAGAGGGGGAGCATCTTTTTCATTCACAGATGTGGGTGAAGAGGACCCCTTTGCATTTTATTGTTGATAGTGGAAGCCAGAAGAGCCTCATCTCANATGTTTGTGATGTTCTCTTGGGCCAACCATATATGTGGAAGTGCCATGTTGTTTATGAGTCTCAACCCCGTAGTGTCATTGTTTCCTTGGGGGGTCATCTCTATAGAATACCAGAGGTAGTTCTGACTACTGTTCCACCTAAAAAGTGTTGCAAGGTAGTATCTCATACTACAAAATTCAGCTTCTTCACAATTTGTTCAAAAGGAGAATAGAAGGACACTGCAACCACTACAACTTCACCCCAAGCACCTTTTATTCAATAGAAGTAGGTTGACAAGGTTGCAGCAAAGCGCAAAGATTCCTTATGTGCACCATCCTCTCATGTATCTCAACTTGTTTAACAACCTCAACCTCAACAGGTTCATGACAGACTTCCACAAACTGAGCAACCCGACGTCTCCAGCAAGGTAAGCAACTCACCAAGATGTAGATTCAGGAAATGCATTTCCCTCTCCACTGGGAACTCAATGAAATGGATACCATTTCTTACTAAGGATGGAGGATTGATCCAAGTGGATATTGGTTGCCACCCACCTTTTTCGACTGGCTCAAAACAATTTTCTGGCAAATTTGGCAATTTACCGTTTTTAGCAATTTTTAACTTCAAGGGCCATTTTGAGGACCCAAATGAAGGTTTTTCGAGATATAGGTTATTAATGATAAAAAAAAATGCATGATTGAGCCCCCAAAATGAATCTCCTCGATGATACCTTTCCAACGAGCTATCATACGCCTAAAACGGAGATTGTATGCAAACGTTACGACCTTGGGAAGTTGATGTACTAATTTACCCAAACGGGGCCCACATGACTTTTGGCACTTCATCTCCTAGGGTTAGGTTTTTAGATGTCTAGCACTTTTTGCATTCCTGTTTATTGTAAAAATGCCTTCATAGCCTCACTGTAATCATATTCTTGAGAATGAGAGTAGCCGTCACATCTCTTCTAAAAGATAAGATGCCACCATTCTATCGAGTCTTTCACTCTGTATTTTACAGTCTATGTACATTTATTACATTAATAGAAATCGTGTATTACTGTATATATGTGTTTATGGTTTCATCTCTGATATATTTCTGTTATATTATTGAATATCTGTGATATCTCTGTGCATTTATTTTTTATATCTCCGATCTCATTTCGTGCCGAAAATAATCTGTATCAGTGGTATCAGAGCAGGCTGTTCTTGGTTGTTTTTTTCAATGCATGTCCCTGATGAGGTATGATTATAGAAAGTTGGGTCTTGAGATTGTCTCTCTTGAGAAAAATCTCTCTCACACACCTAAGAAACCCTCAATGGTGGAAGAAAATAAAAATGATGGAGCATACAGTCCTATCAGTTTGTTTCTTGAGCAAGCTCTCACACGATAGAGGGACGAAATGATGGAGAATTTTTCCCACATCCTTCAATGCCTATTGATAGAAACATGTGCATCTTCATCAAGCGGCTAGTTTGGAGGCACCTCTCCTTTCAAGGTACAAGTTAATTTTGATCTTCTTATATTTGAAGGATAGATAGATGTAGAAGCCCTAGACAAATGGTTAAATTTTCTAGAAGGTTATTTCTTTGTTCACAAATTTTMTGACAATGAAAATATCACCTTCGCACTCCTTAAAGCTCTCCTCGATGTCAAACATTGGTGGGAAATTTATTGGGAGCAGAKTTTCAAAGAGGAGTCTGAAATATATGGGGTCGATCCCACTTGGGATTTTTTTGTGGATGCGGTAAAGGAACAATATTACCCTATTGGCAACTATGARGACCAGTACATGAGATGGACCACACTGCRGGAAGAGAGGGGCCAARCAGTTTCAGAGTTCACCAATACCTTCCATAACTTGGGCACCAAGCTGGGTATCAAAGACTACGAATGAAATTTGGTTCTGAAATACTATGGGGCTCTACACAAATACATCCAAACTGAAATGGATTTTCTGGACATCTCATCACTCGGTGATGCCTATTGATATGTTGTTAAAATTGAGCATAAATTTAAGCACCAGAACAAACGGGATTTTGGTTCTGCAAATACAAAACAACCAAATTATGACAAAGATGTCCCTAACAAACAGTCTCCCGAAAACCATTCCAAGCCACATGAAAAGAAGGGTCACGGGAAGACAGAGAAGGACACCGGAAAATGGTGTGATTTCCACAATATCCCTTGGCACATCACCGATGAATGTCACTCAAAATAGTCATTGGTGGTTGAGATCAAAGACAAGGAGTCGAACCCTGATTCTAAATCTGATTATGAAAATAATGGTAAAGGACAGATCATTAACGCAGACCCCACTATTATTGTTGCGACCGCAACAATTCAACCAAAAGAACCAACAGATCCTAAAGAGGGGTAGCACCTTTTTCCTTCACAAATGTGGGTGAAGAGGACCCCACTTCATTTTATTGTTGATAGCAGAACCTAGAAGAACCTCATCTCAACAGAGGTCATCAAACAGTTGGGATTGTCGACAAAACCACACCTGCAACCATACAACATCGGGTAGCTTCGCCAAGGACGAGATCTTTGTGTCAGCCAATAGTTTCGATGGTCATACGGTATCCAGCCCTTCAAGGGTGAGGTATTATGTGATATTTCCCCACTGGATGTCTATTATGCTCTCTTGGGCCAACCATATATGTGGAAGTGCCACGTTGTTTATGAGTCTTGACCCCACAGTGTCATTGTTTCTCTGGGGGTCATCTCTACAGAATACCAGAGGTAGTTTCGACTACTGTTCTACCTAAAAAGTTCCGCAAGGTAGTATCTCATACTGAAAAATTCAGCTTCTTCACAATCTGTTCAAAAGGGGAACAGAAGGGCACTGCAACCACTACATCTTCGCCCCAAGCACCTTCTATCCAATAAAAGAAAGTTGACAAGGTTGCAGCAAAGCGAAAATATTCCTTCTACACATCATCCTCTCATGTAGCTTGACTTGTTGAATAACCTCAGCCTCAACAGTTTCATGATAGAATTCCACAAACTGAGCAACGCAATGTCTCCAGCAAGGCAAGTAGCTCACCAAGATGCAGATTCAGCAAACGCTTTTCCCTCTCCCTTGGGAACTCAACTCAATGGATACCATTGCTTCCTAAGGAGGGAGGATTTATCTAGGTGGATATCGGTGGCCACCCACCTTTTTCAACTGTCTCAAAACGGTTTTCTGGCAAATCTAACAATTTACTATTTTTAGTAGTTTTTAACTTCCGGGGCCATTTTGAGGGCCCAAATGAAGGTTTTTCAAGATCTAGGTTCTCAATGATAGATGAAGGAATTATTGAGCCCCCAAAATTAATCTCCTCAACGATACCTTCCCAATGAGCTATCATACGCCTAAAACGAAGATCATATGCAAAAGTTACAACCTCGGGAAGTTGATGTACTAACTTACCCAAATGGGGCCCACATGACTTTTGACGCTTCATCTCCTAGGGTTAGGTTTTTGGATGTCTAGGAATTTTGGCATTCTTGTTTATTATAAANAGCCTCAGCCTCAACAGGTTCATGACAGACTTCCAAAAACTGAGCAGTGTGACGTCTCCAGCAAGGCAAGAAACTCACCAAGATGCAGATTCAACAAACGCTTTTCCCTCTCCCTTGGGAACTCAACTCAATGGATACCATTGCTTCCTAAGGAGGGAGGATTTATCTAGGTGGATATCGGTGGCCACCCACCTTTTTCAACTGTCTCAAAACGGTTTTCTGGCAAATCTAACAATTTACTATTTTTAGTAGTTTTTAACTTCCGGGGCCATTTTGAGGGCCCAAATGAAGGTTTTTCAAGATCTAGGTTCTCAATGATAGATGAAGGAATTATTGAGCCCCCAAAATTAATCTCCTCAACGATACCTTCCCAATGAGCTATCATACGCCTAAAACGAAGATCATATGCAAAAGTTACAACCTCGGGAAGTTGATGTACTAACTTACCCAAATGGGGCCCACATGACTTTTGACGCTTCATCTCCTAGGGTTAGGTTTTTGGATGTCTAGGAATTTTGGCATTCTTGTTTATTATAAAAAGGACTTCAGAGCCTCATTGTAATCATCTTCTTGCGAATGCGAGTAGCCATCACATCTCTTCTCAGAGATAAGCTGTCACCATTCTATCGAGTCTTTCACTCTATATTTTACAGTCTCTGTACATTTATTTCATTAATAGAAATCGTGTATTACTGTATATCTATGTTTATGGTTGCATATCTGATATATTTCTATTTTATTATTGAATATATGTGATATCTCTGTGCATTTCTTTATTATATCTCCAATCTCATTTTGTGCTGAAAATAATCCATATCAAAGGTCTTGGGGTTTCGCTGCTACATCTGAGAGACCATGGAATTTTCACTATAACGTTTTTTATACAATGACTCAAAATGAATAGCTTCGAGGATATTTAGTAGACATATCAAGGTACGTTGGGTTAAAATTTTGGCTCATGAGGCCTTATAATTTCGGAGATACAACCTTTGTGAGATAGGGTTATGGAATCATTCTGAATTGAGTCATTGCGGAATTTTCGCTATAACATTTTTTCTGTAATGTTTCAGAACTTGAACTCCGGAGGATATTCAAATAAATAAATAAGCTATTTGTGGTAGAAATTTCAACTTCTGGGTCATCTTAAATTTGTATATACACCATGTGGAAGATAGGGTATCTGACTAGTCTCAAGCATGTGTTCCGGGTAAAACAATCATAATTTTTTCCTAGAGTATCCAACTTGAGTGAGACCAGTTGCATTGGATAGTGGACAAACCGTACTATTTCTGGTACGATTTTCATAATTTTATATCAATTATTTTGTGTTGGGCATGCTATACAAGTGAGATCTCCTGGAAAGGCCAAAAATCATCAAGTTGTGGGGAAGTTACCGTAAATTCGACATGGCACATTCAATTTTGATCAGACCTATGGCATTGAAGAGAAGAAATATCAGATACCTACAAAAAATAAAATTTCATACTCAAAAGAGCAGAAATTTTGGAGATACAATAAAAGGAAAAATTTCTAGCAGAACCACCTCAAAATCAAGGTTTAAAGTGATACTTGGCCAACATGCCACGAAAAAAGGGAACTTCTACACCAAACAAGCCTCCAGACAATCCTACCTGGAATCTTGATGAAGGTGAAGAAATGCGTAGGGAGATAAATGATTTACAAAAGAAGACAATAACAAAAGATGAACTACAAGAGATGATGGATTCAATAGAAGCTATGTTTGAGGTAATAAATACTAAGATGGAATATTTAAAAGGGGAGATCATGGAAGGATTGAAAATTTTCCTAATAGAGAGGACACCTGAAAGAGAAAATGTATCCCATGAAATTCATGATGAGGACACAAGTACAGTGAATCAAGAATGGAGAATCTTCAACTTTGGGTTGAAGACCAACCACGTTCCTAAGATTGATATGAGGAAGTTTGATGGCAAGGACCCAATAACATGGATACTTAAGATGGATCAATTATTTGATCTACATAAAGTGTCACATACATAAAAGGTGTGAATTGCTTCTTTATATTTAGAACCCAATCAACTTGTATGGTATCAATGGCTTTGTTCTCGCAAATCACTCATCACTTGGACAATTTTCACGAAAGAAATGATAGAACACTATGAGGATACAAGGAGCAATACCTTCTTTAGCCAATTGATAAATCTCAAGCAAAAGGGTTCAGTT
>JZKD02S1844722.1:0-32724 GCA_000966675.3 Picea glauca
TACAAGATGATTCAAAATGAAAATGTCTCCTTGGTATATATAAGAGACTAGGAGGTATAATTACAACTAATGGCCTAAAGTCGACATAAATAAAATAACATTACTAATATAATATTCCCCAATTAAGGGGTAATGAGCCAATATCAGGGCTTAACAGGTACAAAAGCTGACCACCAAAGTGAAACAAGGCAACCAAGACAATTTCTCAAGCAAGTGATCCACTATCCAACTTCAACCAAAGATTCGTGTCTACATGCCCAGTAAATTAAACACAACACCCTACATGAAGAAAGGACTAATCATACCTCATGGTGATGTTGGCTTACCATGCCCCATACCTTGGGTCGCTTGAATGTGATGATCCTTGGTTGATCTGTACTAGGAGGAAAATTAGGAGGGATGTTGGGCTTTGTTGGTTAATCTAGCTCTATGCACTCCATGTCTGCTACCCGTGGGCCTTGAGACATGATCTCCTTAGTTACCCCTAGGCTGAGGGGGGGGGGGCGAGGGGAGGTAACAAGCCCAAACAAGTCAACGCATTGATCTCCCCTTTCAACCAGCCCCCCAAAAAATCTCAAATATTCATTTTAATTCTTTATTTTAGCAATAAAAAATTTACAACTAATAAACCCCTTAGAATATATTGCTTTAATGAGACATTTGAACGTTAAATACATATATTAAGTTGGCTCACTAATTATAAAAGAAATTCAATGTTTTATAGTGTTAAAATCTTTCTCAGTTTTCTATATCTAGCCCTGGTTTATTGTCGTTTTATATTTCTAAAAAATTCATTTAGGAAGTTTAATTTAAATCTGAAATCTTAGCAAATAAGATCGCTAAAACAGATTCGACTTGTTTCTAAAAGGAAAATCTATGATTTTTATGTTAAAAAACATAATCAATTTACTTGTTTTGGCTTAAGTTTAATGTTGATTTATAAATATAAAAGAGGCTAATTGAAATCTGATTTAGATATGGAAATTAAATCATTAATTGGAAACCCTAAATTAGAAATAAAGCTAATCTTGTTATCCCTTTCAAAATTTACAACACTTGGAGCCTAGCGTGCTTAGGAATCCCCCCCCCCTTGACTAGGACCCTCCTAGCCTAAAGAGAGAAAAGCAAGACTACCAAGGTGACAGTGGGTAGCTTTTCAAATTTTCCCAAGTGGGAACCTAGAAGGTAACAATATGTAAGGAAAGCCATTTAAAGTCATAATCTCTAATAGCATGAAAATTTTGTTTAAAAAGGGACAACCAAGAGTAATTTCATAATTGTGCTCACTAGATGTTCAAAAATATAAAACCTCTCTAGGGTATTTGTTGAGATACCTAAAGGTCCTCCTCCTACTTGACAGCATGATCATGCTACTAAACCGATCCCAAGGAACCTTCCTCCTAATATCTCACGCTACAGATACCCTATGCCTAGAAGAGCGAGCTCGAGTGTATTTTTCAATAAATGCCAAAGGCTAACATCATTTGGCATAGCCAAAGTGCCTTTTTTAGTAGTAGTGATTCATGGCATATCTATCCTCATTATATAGAGCTCAACAATATCACCATTAAAGATAAGTTTTGTATTCCTATGATAAATGAATTAGTAGATGAATTGCATGAAGTAATTTTCTTTACTAAGTTTGATCTTTGTTCAAGATATCATCCAATTAGAATGAGTAAGGAAAACATCCACAAAATAACCTTAAAAACACATGAAAGTTGTTATTATTTTCAGGTGATGCATGTAATTCTCAGGTATACTCTTTCGTCAGGTGATCATATCTAATTTTTTATTTTGCCACCGGAAGCAATCGACGTATATCTAAATTGAAAACTTTATTGTTCCCCGACCCCAAAAAATGCGTCGCAATTAGTTGTAACGAAAGATTGAAAATGTTCGGATGGAATGGAAATTACATGACGGGAGTAATTTACGGGAAAGATGTATCACGTAAATGTTACGCGGGCGAAATTGTTTTAATAATAATGTCCTTACTGTTATAATACGACTGAGTAGATGCTGTTCTTCACCTATCGATAGTTTTTTTAATGGCTTCGCTCCCAAAGACTTCCAACACTTACGCATGAATGTGATTAATAATCATTTCATTGTAGTCTCGTGACCCTTTTTCTAATTTCTGTAATCTCTTATAAATTCAACGAATGATTCGCCTCACATCCATCTATCTAGTATCTGCTTCAGGGCTTCCATTCTATTTCTTCAATATCATTTAGAAAGCTTGTTCCTGATATCTGAGTACTGATCAACATGGGCTTAATCTTGAGGTCGAGCGCCCTTGCTGTATTACTGATTCTTTGCTCAGGTATGTTTTCTGACGGAGACTCTTCTGTTGAGTAGTTCATTTTTCCTTGTTCATGGACTCCTATTAGGTACTCAATATAGCTCTACAGAGGGGAGTTGGATTAGTGTTTATATTGAATAGAACTAGCACAGTGGTTAAATGGTTACTGGTGAATGAATAGCTCTACAGCGTCCTTTTTGTATTACTAGATGGTTATACAGTAATTTCTTAATCATATTAAAGCTTTTAAAAATATTAGAAAGTTATGAACATGAGATCTAGTTTATTGATGATTTGGAAGGACGACTAAAAATATGCTAGCATCTTAATTGATAACCAAATTTATGGTTAAAAGATCATTAAATGTGCTCATTATCAATAAGTGTAACCCTTTCCGCTTAATTATGTAAAATTGTAGCTACTCGTTGACATGTTGGTTCTGATCTGGTCTCCTATGACTTTGGAAGAAACATAAACACAGCTATGTATTAGTAGAGTTGGATTAGTGTTTATATTGAATAGGACTAGCACAGTGGCTAAATAATTACTGGTGAACTTCGAAAGGCTTATTAATCTTGAGGTTGAGGGTACTTGCTGTATTACTAGATGGTCATACAGTAATTTCTTAATCATATTAAAGCTTTTAAAAATGTTAAAAAGATAATTAAATGTACTCATTGTGTAACCCTTTCATCTTAATTATGTAAAATTGTAGCTGCTCGTTGACATTTATGTCGGTTCTGATCTAAGGGTCACCTGTGACTATGGAAGAAACAGTAACACAGCTATGTTTTGCAGTTTTCTTGATATTGAAATGCAGGCATTAACACGTTAACAGACTGATTAAGATTGCTTTCTTGCTTTGAAATTGACCTAGGTGGTGTAATGATGGTAATCTGCGCTAAGCCCAGTCCTGTGACCGTTACTATTATGAACAGTTGCCCTTTCACTATATGGCCTGGACTGCAGGCAAGTGAAGGGAACGATGTGCTCCAAGGCGGGTTTGCTCTGCAAAGTCTTGAATCCAGGAATTTTAGCGTGACAAACCAGTGGAACGGTCGTGTTTGGGCAAGAACTGGGTGCCATTTCAGTGGAGGGAGAGGATCATGCCTAACGGGAGACTGTGATGGAAAACTACTTTGCAATGGCACGGGAGGAAGAAACCCTGTGACTCTTGCGCAGCTGTCTTTGCATCATGGAAGCAATGATGTTTCTTCATATACTCTGAGTCTGGTAAACGGTTTCAACTTGCCCTTAACCATTACACCTCATGGAGGTCGTGGACAGTGCGGTACCCCTCGGTGTAGGACTAATATGCTCAGAAGCTGTCCCAGAGAGCTTCAAATAAAGAATGGAAATGATGTAATAGCATGTAAGACTGCGTGCCAGGCTTTCAGAACAGATGCCTACTGCTGCACTGGCCAGCAGCACAACAGCTCTCGTGCATGCCCGCCTACAAGGTATTCCCAGATATTCAAACATGCATGCCCTAATGCTTTCACGCAAGCTCACGACAATCCTGCTCTCGTTCACAACTGCGTTGCACCACACGAGATCAAGCTTATCTTCTGTCACTAGGTCATCACAACAACAACACCACTTCCAATCCTACAATTTAATATTTATAGTTATTTCAATATCGTCATGATACAGTGCATACTTTTATTTTCAATTTGGAACGAGTAAATAAAATGCTCTCGTCTATAAGAGCTTTTGAACTGTAAACGCTATAGCTTCCTGTGCGTCTATTATACTCTCGTATTTGAGGTTGGGAAATAAATGTTTAACGTCGATGGAAGAAAAATAATGCAATTTCCATATGAAGATTTGTGGATCTGAATGTTTGCCAAAATAAAATGAGATTTGAAGCGATATTTTCCGATTCAAAGAACCTGCTAACAGCTCTGTGCCTTGAGAAATAGCCGGACCTTATTCAGTGATGCGATCTTGCCTGATATGTTGATATGTTGCATTATAGAAAACAAATCAAGTTAACCAAACCACCGTGAGAAAACATATAAGTTGTGTGCATATTTCATTTTCTCATTGGGGATTGTCTCGATTGACAATCTTTTTCAAATGATAAGTATTATTTTGATCATAGTGGACAGTATTGAGTTGTCACATTGTCACACTCCAAGGTCTTTACAACAAAATATGACATGCATTCATGTTCACAACATCATATAACATTTGGTCATTATACCCTCTATTCTTCACCCCAAATGCATATAAAGTGATAAAGTGACTTGGTTGCAAAGGGCATAAGATCACTATTTCCAAGCAATGTATGACTGACTTCAAATTCAACTTTTGTATAGTGGAAATCAAATTTCCAGTAACACCTCCATCAACATTAAAATTGAGGTACTTACATGCCACTTTACATTTGATCTTGATAATGTTCTTCCTCTACTTTGTTTATTTCTTAATTTATTTCTCTAGTTGTAATAACACTTTTTGCAAAACCAATTTCTGTCCATGAGCTCCATTTGGGAAACCTCTTCTTTCATTGTTGACTTTGCTACTTTTACAACATGCATCCTTACATCATGTCCCTGTCCCTCATTTGAACTTTTTGGACACTCATAAGGTCAATGTCCATGTTCTCCACATTTGAAGTAGGTTCCCTTGAGTCTACCACTATTTCTACCTCTTTCTCTTGTTAAACATTTTCTTATAGCAATGTCAAATCCCCTCCCAATAAGCATATTTACAAAGTTAGCATTAGTCTCTTCATCTATTTATTCTTTCAAAGTCCACCCAAGGATAACTCATAAGCCTCAACTACCAAACAAAAATTTAGTGGATTGAACTCGTCTTTAATTGCATATCTAAGTCCAGTTACATACAAGTGGAAACTTACCCTTCAATTTGGTGACCATCCTATTCAAATTTCTAATCTCCTTTCCCTTTATTTTTTATCCAACTACAACTTATCTCACCAAGACAAAGCATGGCTCAACTTTGTCCCTGCTAACATTACTCTTCTAGGATCCTCAATCTATTCAATTCGAAATAATCTCTCCAATCCAACCAATCATCTATGTTGGTTGCATGAATCCATTGTACAAAAGAGTATGCAATCTAGGTTTTCCTCCCAAACCCCCAATGGCCCTCGCCATCATTTCCTCAAAACCAACTTTTCCCTTTCATTATTCTCTTGTAACTTATGGCTCCCCTTGGTCTTCACTTTCATTTGCCAATGCTATTGTAACTCCTCTCTTTTGATATGCTTCAATGGCATCCAACCTTGTAGACATTGCTCTCAACAATCGTGAGATATCATTATAACCTTCTCTTTGTGGCCCTCAAGCTCTTCTAATCAATATTCCTCCTCCTCTCTTGTGTACCATATTGTTTATTTTATTTCTATGTGGCATTGTCTTGTAGATTCTTCTTCTCATAGTTATACCCAACAACCATCTTCACTAGAATTGTCTTCTTTTCCACGGTGCTACCCAACTACCTTCTCTTATTAGAGTTGTTTCTAACATGTGGATATCAAATGCTCTGATACTAGATAGTGCAATCTTCAAAGACACGTGCCTACTCAAACTCTTAGAGTGCAAATCAATGATATGGAAGAAAATTTACACAAACAACAAGAAACATAACAACCATGGATGAAAACATATGCACATGTATTCTTATACTAAATTGAGACTTTGTGCAAAATCTTTCTAGACCTTAATGGGTTATACAACCCATTGGCTTATTGTATTGCCTCAAGATTACAACAACATCCATGAACATGATATTTTCAACATCTACTGATTTGTCAAAATCCTTCAAGACAAAAATTCCCTCTTCTTATTCTTGAAATTGTTCTCCAAAATATATTTTCTATAATATGTGATTATCTTCTCTTCTCCACTAGTATAATATCCTTCCATGACTCTTGTCTACATTATATTTTCCCTATGAAAAAAATACTCTATCCTCCACGGGTGAACTCTTCTCCTTTTTAGGATTGGTCATTCCCTTTTCTATTAGAGCGTTTATCTACCATCTTCATCGATGTCAGATAAGGCTCTTTTCCTTCTCATCTCGCCTCTTCTAAAGATTCTACATGTATAACTTCTCAGCCTCTAAATGAATCTCTGTAGTGTTATCATGATTCCCTTCTTTTATTTCTCCACTTTAACTCTTCCCAACTACCACTACCAACTACCTATTGCAATTATTAATGTACCTCCCCTCAATAACTTCGACAATGATGAGAAAATATGACACTTTTTAAGAACTATTAACCTTTTTTTAGCACTATTATAAAGCCTATGAAGATACTTTATTCATATCATATGAGGATTCTTTATTCATACCATTTGTTAGATTTTATTATTATTTTGATTCAAGTTGTAGATATTGTACAACTTATAAATAAGAGAGAATTGTAATAAAAATATTCCTTAGAAATATTTTCCAACCAATATTTGATGGGTAGGAAATAACATTAGTTAGAATGCCAAGTAATTAGAGTTAAATTACAAATAATATTATTTGAAATGTCAATTAATAATAATAAGATTACAAATAATATTAATTGGGATTAATTATCAACTAATTTGATTGTAAATCCATTCATAGGTTTTTTTTTGTTTTTTTTTTAATGTAGTGTATTCCTATTTAGTTGGGTTGTTTCCAACTAATATGGTTAGATTGTATTTTGACTCCAAGTAGTTGTGGAGTTTGTTGTATTAGTATCTCTTTAAAAGGAAAAGACTTAGGTGTTGTAATTTGTACAATAGACAAGAAGCATCAAGCAAGGAGTCTCAAGACAAGAAGAGAGGAAGAATGATGAATAGATTCCAAGAATATTGTAATGAAGACCCAAGTCTCACGATAAGAAGAGAGGAAGAATGATGAATAGATTTCAAGAAGATTGTAATGAAGACCCATTGTGAATAGTAATATTGTTTATTCTCTCACGTCTATGTGTTAATATTTATTTTTATTTTCGTGATTTAGTATTAGTCTTTTCAATTATGTGTTTAATGTTTTGGTATAACATAATTTAGAAATTATTAAGGTCGTGGATATCTCTTTCATATGCAACAAGGAAAGACCCCCTTGTTTGCATAAGGAGGAGATATCCATGACATATTAGAGTAAGAGTAGAATACATGCATTTCAATTCCTTTCCTTTCTATTGTGTGCATTATTTTAATTCCTATAGTTTGAAATATGCAAGTGTGTTTACTTTGCAACAAGTGTATTTACTTTCTTGCAAGTATGATGTTTTTATTTTTTTGCAACTTCATTTCCTTCCTTAGAATCATTATAGAAACCAACTACATAAGAGACTTAAAGCATGTACATATAGTACACAATATCTAACAAGTCTTTTGAATCTCAAATAGACATTTAAATGATCATTTAATTTAATCATTCCTCTTGCAATAGGAAGGGTGATTAAAATAATTCTCACACATGTTCCCTAATCAACCACTATCTCCACACTCACATTCCCTACATTGAATCTTCAATGAGTATACCACGAACCCACTTCTCTTCAAATAAAGAAATCTCTAGCCACATATTAACCCTCATTGGGTAGCAAGATTTTCGACACCATGACTCCAACTCTCCCAAAAAAAAAAAATGTATTGGAGAATGTATTGATCGTATGGCTCATATCCTCATATAATTTTGGGCATCCCCTCCCCAAAATCCTTAAAAAAATATGTTGGAGCCTCCATTGTTGATATAACTTCTAGATCAATGGTTCATTCATTCCATGGACTTCCAACTCTCATGAGATCTATTAAACAATATTAACCATTCCAACCACCTTGAGAATATGAATATCCAAATTAAATAAGATAACATAAGGAATCTACAGAGTTTGAAATAATGTATTGAATATAGAATATGAGAGATGTTTACAATAACATGTGATGTTTTGTAAAAGTATACACTGAATGGTGACATATTTCAATACAAATATATTTTAGATATGTGACCTTTCATTATTTAATATTGTTTAATAATAACAATAATCTATTTTTAAGGTCATATCCTAGGGAGACACCAAATTGATGTATGAGACCTCCTTGTTTGTGGTACAAGGGATCCTTTCCACTCAACAATTTAATTTCTTAGTCTATGAAGGTGTACATATTGTAGCCCCATATTGATTCAAACTTGTGACCTCTAAGGATGAAACACATGTTCTTAACCATTAGGCTCACTCAAACTATTTGTATTCATGTATGTTAAATTACCTACCACTTAAAAGATATTTTGTTCTCAAAGCATAATCTAGAAAAGGCTATGTCTTTGTTATTGAAAGTAATACTTTCATTTGATTCTTTGTTATTGATGTTTTTATGGTTGAAGAAATAAGACATTGTGATATTTAAAGTGTAGAAAGGAACTATCATATTTTTGAAGGGTCAGTCCACCCTAGTACCTGTTGATTTTCTACCATTTCAACCCAACACCTAACAGTTAGCTTAAAAAAAATATTTTATCTACTAAAAGCATAGTTGAGTAATCAACAAAATATGTGGTAGAAGCATAAACAAGGAAACCAAAAATCAAGCACACATAAACATCAATATTTTTGGGTAGATACCCCTGGAAAAACCCCGGAGGGAAAAATAATGCTAAGAATGATTTTATTATGATAAAATCAAGGCTCTTGTAATAGGGATAATGGCCCACTGAGAGAAATACAATTGCAGACAAACCTAGCAAAGTCTGACCTATTGTACAAACCAGAATTGCATGTTTTCGAGGTGTATGTGATTCACCTTCTTGTGACTCATCTATGTACGCTACTGTCTTCATTGTAACTTGATTATGTATGCGACTGTCTCCAATGTGACCCACGTACAAGTACGTAAAACTTGTACGAAAATATTTGTACGACACGACACTTCCATGTGGCTTCCTCTGACTAAAACCCACTTGTGTTGCCTCTGTTGTCTCTTCTCCTTGACTTGATGTTACACATTATTTTGGTCGCCCTTGTTATCACCGATGATATGTGTATTTATTACAAATATCATCTCTCCCTAAAGCTACTTAACAAATAAGACTTTCTCCCTGGGAAATAGAATCATCTTTCCTTTCTTAAAAACCCTAATAAAGAAGATCGTCGCACCTTGCCAAATGATAAGGGTGTGAAGATCTCTTATCTTCGCATGCTACACCACAGTGGACCATGACGTTGTCACAGGATACTTGTGTTTAGGGTGCGACGATGCACAAGGAAAGGAAAAAGGTGAAATTCCCAAAGGTTCTAGAATGGAAGCTTTGGAAAGATGAGGTGGCCTACAATCAGTTTGGATCTCACTCGCTTCTCTGATTTAGTGGGATTATCCTAATCTCTTCATCCATCCCTCTTCATTCTATATAAAGAGGGATCTCTCATGGGAAAAGTTAGGTTGGCTTATGTATGAAGAAATATGTTGAATATTGTACTTGTGATAGCTTTTCTTTAGCTTTCCAAGTCAGGTTGTGAATACTCTTCATCAAAATCATTTGAGCAAAGGTGTGTGTGTTGAAGCAAAGGGGAATTCGAAGGGACCTTGCAACATCAAGGCATAGGTTGTATTCTCCACTTTCATCAATATAATGCAGTAATACATTTCTTCCCTATAAAATTGTTTCCATTTTTATTGTATAATTCATTGATCGTATGCATAGGTTTCATTGGAATATATATATCGTTGTTCTCTCTCTTTGTTGGTTTGTGCTTCTTAACAAGTTCAACATCCCACAAATCCAAAGATGGAGCAAGGAAGACACTAGTTAGGATCAAATGATGTTTAAACGGTATGTCATTTACCTCTCATTGAACTAGTTTACATTACAATGAAATCTAAGGAGAAGCTTGTATTCTGCTATGTTTTGTTCTAATTTCTTGTTGAAGTTAGGGAGATTAGTTTGTGTCAGCACTTACCGATTTGTCCGATAAAAAAAATGGTGACCATACCAGTGGGGAACATCCTCTTTTGGTATTTTCTTCCTTTTTTTATTTTGGCTTGCCTACTTTTGTGATGCAGGAGAATCGTTAGCAAAGCCCACGTGAAGGGACAACTCAACTCCATAGCGTGCCTTTTTAATTATTTGGAATCTAAAAGTTGGTGTTTTCCTGTAGATTCGTTTTGAACGGATGATTGAAGAAGAGAGAAACGCTCGGAAACTGAATGATCGTGAGAGATATAAGAGTTTCACTCTCTGACTTTAATGTAACGGAGCTTGAGTAGTTGTTAGCTATTACTTTGATAGGAGAGGTAGTCGGAGGAAGCCCTAAAAGACCTCTTGTATATGTAGATGCATTGTATGCCCAAAGGAGGTTGTTGGAGGAGTATTGTTACTGAATAAGTGATAGCCGCAAGCTAGTTAGAAATCCTCAGAGGATGAAATATGAGATAGAATAGTTCTTTGAGAGATCTTGAGAGATATGAGACTATGTTATAGCCCAACCTGCACATATTGTAATAAGACATTCATCTTAATAGAAAGAAATAAATTTTTCCTGCATATGAACTTTATGTGTGTTTGTGTGTATCTGATGAATGTTATATATGTGTGTTTATGTATGTTGTAGATGCAGGATAGGTTTCATCTGCAGTAGGAAGATATACTTCTTTATCTTTTTTTAGTTTGAAATATCGTTCTAGGTTCTTTCGGCAGTGCAAGGAGTGCACAATAGAACATCGAAGGTTTTGTAGCCAGAGCATGGAGTGCGCATATGAAATCTATGGAGTCATAAAGGAACCTACTAAGAGGGCACACCGGAGTGATAAAAACTCAGGGGAAACCTCAAGGTTGTTGAATACCTTAGAGGAGAAAATATGTAGAGAAAGCACAGAGAGACAGAGTCACTGAGAACTTTGTAGAGCTCTGCCAAGTGGGCATCAAGCAGGTGCAAGCGTTCACAAAGAGAAATCTCTGTCGAGTTCAAAGAGAAGAGTATCAGAGGAAGGTACTCACAGAGTTTTTGGACACTCTGTAAAACTCTGCAAGTGTACATTGAGAAAAAAGTTACCGAGAAGGCCAAAGAATCCCTTTGAGGAGTAAAGGGACTGAAACCTTAGAACTTGAGTAATCAAATCTCAAGAGAGACAATGCAAGGAGTGTGCGTAGAAGTGAACTCACTCCAATATTCACAAGCTCAGGAGGAACAATGAAAGTTTTCATGCAGAGCACAAGTGTACACCTGAGTCAAAGACAATCTTCATTGTCAAATCTCAGGAGGAAAAGCGAAGACGAGACTCTTTCAACCGGTTTCATAGGTGAAGGTTCAAAGACCAAAACCTTTGAACACTTAGAAATTTTCCAAGTACGGGAGAACAAAGAAGCTTAGGAGGAGGAATGACAGTAACCGTTAGATCAGCTACAGGGAGAAATCTGGACCGTTAGATCAGTGTCCAGGAAAGTGAAAGGAGAGCACGAGGAGGAATAGATCCCAACCGTCGGATTTGAGCGCAGAGGATCGACAATCATCCGATCTAGGTAAAGTACATGGGCCTTAAACCTTGTGTGCACAAAAGGATTGACTTGTCAAAGTCCTGAAGTGATTAGGGATCGTTCATCGTCAAGAGGAACAGGTGGCGCAAGATATACAACTCTGGAGGGGAAGCACTTCAGAATTTTGTAGACGAGGAGAGAGCAGAATCGTTGAACACCCGAAATAGATCTTGGTCATTGGTCGCCAGGGGGTACGTGTCAACAGATTTGGGTCTTCGAGTGGAAGCACTCGAGGAGGAATGAGTGCGTAGGATTTTGAAACTCCCGAAGCCCAAAGAGCCGAAGAGAATCTGGAGCTCCGGATCCAGAGGGTACGTGTCGACATATCGTGAGATTTAGGAGAAAGCGAAGGAGTGGAGTTTGAAATCGTCGAAACCCAAATAGCCGAAGTAGATGGGATCCGTCGATCTATGGGAGGACATGTGTCAGTATATTGTGGACTACGGGAAAATCAGAGCGTGGAGAAGTTGAGATTTGAGATTTCTGAAGGCCGAAGCCCCGAAGTGAATGAGAGTCGTTGATTCAAAGGTGGACATGTGGTGCCATATCTAGAAATCTAGAGGAAAGCGGAGGGGGGAAATGTTGAAACCCCAAAGGAGATCTTGGTCGTTGATCGAGAAGGGGGCCGCAACACCATTGATCTTGTTGAAAGGGCCAAAGTCTTGAAGCAGAGGCAAAGTCGTTGATTGAAAGGGGCACGTGTTGATAGATCGTGGAGATATGGGATAACGTTCTTCGGGGAGAAGGAAGATAAAGGGAACAGATCTTAGTCGTTGATCACAAAACACCATCAAGGACAGAATATTGACGGTCGAGCTGGATTGTGGGGCCAAAACATGATCGAAATTTAATATTCTTAGAGCGGGACGCAATTGAAACCACGGTATCGCCAAAGGGATATGTGGTGCTTTGTAGCGAATTGCAGGGAGAAAAGCGAGTTGGTCTCAAACCACACTTGGCCCTGCTCGCAATCACATACTTACATAAGGGAACGACCTAGGGCCTACATGGCCATATGTAGGATGGGGCTAATGAAAAAGGATCTAGCATTGGAAACCCAACATTTCAGAAGCGCGCTGGAAAGAGCCCGTGGGTTTGACATAGCCTACATAAGAGAAGGAAAGGGGACCTGTGTAAATAGAGTTGGGTCCTAGAAAATTCTTGAAGAGTCGATCTAACTCCTTGATTTGAACGATCCTAGACCAGGACGTCATGCAACCCCGAGGAGAGAAATGGGGTCTGCATCAAGTGCTATCAGAGCCTAATTTCGTCTGTATATTTCAAGCGAAGGGGATGAAGGAGATAGTATGACTACATCGAGTAGTATCGAGATCTTAAAATTTGTCTACAAATCGTAGGAAACAGTGAGAAGGTGAAAAGTGATAATCTGATAACATCAAGTGGTATCAGAAGTTAAGTTTGCTCGTAGACAGTAGGTGAAGAGAGACAGAGTATTGATGCTCTGTAAATATTGTTGCAAGGTGTACAACAAATGGTATACAACCATTAGGGATGAAGACAGAAAAGATGGTTATTGAAGGCCATAAGTGTGGTCGAGGAGCAGACCGCAAGAAGAAAAGTAAAGAAGAAATTGACAAGGATCTCAATAAGATAAGAGTAGAGATGGAGGGGCTAGCATTTAAGATGAAATAGGAGACAAAGGTACACTAGAGGTGCGAATGGCCTCTGAACAGGAAGGTAAAATGGCATGTTCAAAATTTGTTGGCCAGAAAGAAACAACAAGAGTTAAGGAGGTGGCTGAGGGAAGTTGAAAACTTGAGTGACATAGAGGAGAAAGTGGTTCACATCTGTGAACCAGAGTTGGGAGGAACCTCAGTGATGAGGAGGAAATGAGATCAGTTAAAGGTCTCATAAACTACCAGGAGGGAAGAGATGAATTTTCATATTTCCATGGGGGAAATAAGATGAGATCAATTGAGGATCTCATAGACTGTCAGGAGGGAAGAAGAGAAATCTCAGATTTCCAGGTGGGAAAGGAAAAAGAGAGGAGACTATCTGAAATTCTCATGAACTTATTTGAGAGTTCGTATCAATAAGGAGAGCTAGTAGAGGAGGATCAAAAATGCATTCTTATCATTGGGGGAATTCAAATATTCCTTCAAAATAGTCCAGCAGAGGCTAGTACAAGTGTTGCACATGAGGAGGTGGTGCAACAAGAATTAAATAAAGAGGCCATGGGGCCAAATGATTTTAAATCTAACTGTGTATGTGATGCATGTGCAACAGAGGAAGGACAACCAGTTGTGACTCTCATGATGAAGGAGAAGATATCAAAATCTTCCCAATGAGAAGAGAAATAGGAGAATTCAGATGAATTTCTCACTCAATGGAAGCAAGAGCTAAAGATGTTGGAGGATTGGTTGAACAATCCAGAACCAGGAAAGGAATGCTAGGATACAGTCATGCATAGGGAGACATTCATGTAAATTGAAAGAGAAGAGCATCAGTTGAATTGCTACTTTCATCCCAAGAGTTGAATAGGATATGACTACAACACTGGAGCCCACGGGAGAAGAGGAAGCAGGAAACATAGGTTTTGATGAGTTGTATGAGGAACTGGAAGCCTTAGAGAGAAGGGTGATAATGCAAAACATGCACATCCAACAGGCTAAGTTGGAAATAGGTGGAGGAGCATACCATCCTGGGGAGCAGCTGGAGGAAGTTGGATTTGAACCAACACAAGAGGAGATGACAAAATTCAATATGTCAGAGGAGGAAGCTAAGAAGCAACGCAGTGGTGGGACTGCAGAACTAAAATCTACATCAAAATGGTCGGCTAGTGCCACAAGAAATGAATATAACATGAAGGATAAAGAGAAAGAGATTGATCAGATTGGTAAGGAGGATAAAGAGCACACATTTCAATGTGCCCAAGAGATGGAGAAAGAACAACATTCGATGGAATTTCTCAAAAATTTTAGCCAAGGAGATGAACATAAGGCAACTGCAGAATTGGGAACTACAGCAGAAGTAGATGAGCATTCAGATGAATGGCTCAAAAATTTCAGCCAGGAAGTTGAGAAAGAGATAACTATAGAATGTGAACCTACAGCAGAGGTGGAAGCAACAGATAACATGGACCTTTTTTATCTGTGTGAAGAGTTGGAGGCCCTGGAGGGAAGGGTAAATATGCAAAGGCATATTATCCAACAAGTTAAGTTGGAAATTGATGGAGAGAAGATGCAATGAAGCAGACTGCAGGAGGAAAGTTGGCCAGTGGACCAGTTGTATAAAGAAATATAGGAGATAAAGAGATTGATGATGGAGTAAACATAAGAAGTATCCATCAGAGAAGTATGGGACAGAAGAAAACCTGTAGAAGCAGCAGGGAAGAAGAAGCAACAAGGAAAAGGAGAAGATGAAAAGCTCCAATTTCAAGTATGGGATCCTAGAGGATCTCAACAGCATAGCAGGGAACCATGAGCAGGAGCTCATGATTTTCCTAGCAGTGGAGTATGATGCAGGAGCATCATTAGCAAAGACAATGTGGAGGGACAAATAAAAGCTTTAGCACACCTTTTTAATTATTTGGAATCTAAAAGCTGGTGTTTTCCTTTAGATATGTTTTGAACGGATGATTGAAGAAGAGCGAAACGCTCGGAAACTGAATGATCACGAGAGATCTAAGAGTTCTACTCTCAGACTTTAATGTAATGGAGCTTGAGTAGTTGCTAGATATTAATTTGATAGGAGAGGTAGTCAGAGGAAACCCTATAAGACCTCTTGTATATGTAGATGCATTGTATGCCCAAAGGAGGTTGTTGGAGGAGTATTTTTACTGAATAGGAGGTAGCCGCAAGTTAGTTAGAAATACTCATAGGAGGAAATAGGAGATAGAATAGTTCTTTGAGAGAGCTTGAGATATTTGAGACTCTCTTACAACCCAGCCTACACATATTGTAATCAGACATTCATCTTAATAGAAAGAAAGCAATGTTTCCTGCATATGAACTTTATGTGTGTTTGTGAGAATCTAATGAATGTTATCCGTCTATGTTTATGTATGTTGTAGACGCGGGATAGGTTTCATCTGCAGTAGGAATATATACTTCTTTATCTTTGTTGAGTTTGAAATATCGTTCTGAGTTCTTTAGGCAATGCAAGGAGTGCACAATAGAACATCAGAGGTTTTGTAGCCAGAGCACGGAGTGTGCATATGAACTCTGTGGAGTCAGAAAATAACGTGCCAAGAGGGCGCACCAGAGTGATAAAAACTCAGTGGATACCTAAATTTTGTTGAATACCTTTGAGGAGAAAATGTGCAGAGAAAGCAGAGAGAGACAAAGTCACTAAGAAATTTTTAGAGCTATGCCAAGTGGGCATCGAGCAGGTTCAAGCATGCATAAAGAGAACTCTCTGTCTATTTCAAAGAGAAGAGTATCAGAGAAGGGTACTCACAGAGTTGTTGGAAACTCTGTAAAACTCTGCAAGTGTGCATTGTGCAAAATTTGCTGAGAAGGCCCAAGAATCCCTTTGAGGAGTAAAGGCACTGAACCCTTATAACTTGAGTAATCAAAGCTCAAGAGAGAAAGCGCAAGGAGTGCGTGCAGAAGTGAACTCATTCCAATATTCACAAGCTTGAGAGGAATAGTGCAAGTTTTCACACAGAGCGCAAGTGTACACCCGAGTCGAAGACAATCTTCATTTTCAAAGCTCAAGAGGAAAAGAGAAGACGAGACTCTTTCAACTGATTTCGCAGGTGCAGGATCAAAGACAAAAACCTTTGAACACTTAGAATTTTTCCAAGTCCAGGAGAACAAAGAAGCTCAGGAGGAGGAGCGACACCAACCGTCAAATCGGTTGCAAGGAGAAATATGGACCATTAGATCAGTGTCCAGGAAAGCGAAAGGTGAGTGGGAGGAGGAATAGATCCCAACCGTTGGATTTGAGCACAGAGGATTGACAGTCATCTGATCCAGGTAAAGTACACGGGCCTTAAACCTTGTGTGCACAAAAGTATTGACTTGTTGAAGTCTCAATGTATCGAAGTGATTAGGGACCATTCATCGTCAAGAGGGACAGGTGGCGCAAGATATACAACTCCAGAGGGGAAGCACTTCAGAAGTTTGTATATGAGGAGAGAGAAGAATCTCTGAAGACCCAAAATAGATCTTGGTCATTGGTCGTTAGGTGGGTATGTGTGAATAGATCTGGGTCTTCAAGTGAAAGCACTCTGGGAGGAATGAGTTTGTAGGATTTTGAAACTCCCGAAGCCTGAAGTGTCGAAGAGAATGTGAACCTTCAGATCCAGAGGGTACGTGTTGACAGATCGTGAGATCCAGGAGAAAGCGAAGGAATGGAGTTTGAAATCATCGAAACCCAAATAGTTGAAGTAGCTGGGAGTCGTCGATCTGTGGGAGGACACATGTCATTAGATCGTGGACTCCGGGTGAAAATCTTTGGGAAAATCAGAGCATGGAGAAGTTGAGATTTGATATTTATGAAGGTCGAAGCTCCAATGAAAATGAGAATCGTTGATTCGAAGGTGGACACGGGGCACTAGATCTAGAACTCTGGAGGAAAGCAGAGGGGGAAAATGTCGAAACCTCGAAGGAGATCTCGATCATTGATGGAGAAGGGGGGCGAAGGATCGTTGATCTTGTTGAAAGGGACAAATACCTGAAGCAGAGGCAGAGTTGTTGATTGAAAGGGACACATGTTGACAGATCGTGGAGATCTAGGATAGCATGCTCCAGGAAGAAGGAAGGAAAAGGGAACAGATCTCAGTCGTTTATCACGGAACACCGTCGAGGATAGATCGATGGTCGAGATAGATTACAGGGCCATAACATGCTCGTACTTTAAAATTCTTATAGCAGACTGCAATTGAAACCACGGTATCACCAAAGGGATATGTGGCGCTTTGTAGCGAATTGCGGGGAGAAAAGACGGTTGGTCTCAAACCACTATTGGTCGTGCCCACAATCACATACTTACGTAATTTCATAGCCTAGGGCCATATGCAAGAAGGGGCTAATGAAAAATTAGCTATCATCGAAAACTTGACATTTCACAAGCGTGCAGGAAAGAGCTCAGGGGTTTGATAGATCCTGCACAAGAGAAGGAAAGGGGACTTGTGTAAACATAGTTGGGGTCTAGCAAAGGCCCAAAGATTCAATCTAACTCCTTGATTTGAATGATCCTAGACTTGGAGGTCGCGCATCCCCGAGGAGAGAAGGGGGGTCTGCAACATTTTGGTTGATTTTTCATTCTCTGAGTCATTAGGTGATCCATGTTGACTCCCTGATCTTCAAAGTTCATTGGGAAATTCTTTCTTTTGGTCATTTTTCCTTCATTTTCAGTCATTGTCTCACCCTATTGTGAAAACCAGTGCGACGACATCACACTGTGTATTTTTCACTACCTACGACAATCCTTGATCGTTTCACTATATCTTTATGCTATCTGTGACGATTCCTGAAGAAATTTGTGAGTGACAACCAATTTTTCCTCTTTGCCCAGATTTGTGATCATTTCTTGGAATGAATTTTTGGTCTTGTTGGATGATTATTCAGAGCTTGTTTTGCAATTTTTAAACTAAATTTGATCATTTCTCAAGTGTTGAGAGTCTTTTTCATAAGCTTCATAGTTTTATATTTAACTTCTTTCTCTAAGGGTATAATATTTTGGTTTCATCCTTGAGTGCTTGTCAGATAAGTTGTTAATGATATTTTTTTGACTTTTGGCTTGTTGTTGATTAGAAAACAATTTTTTATTTCATTAGACAAATGAGTTTTCTTGTTTTTACATTTTTTGTTGCATTATGAGTTAAGTTTGGGGAATTGTGTTGTGAGTGCATTCATTTTCTTGGGCAACTTTTTCTTTTTGATTCAGATCTTTGTTTTTATTTGAAAAGAAAAAGAATTGAATTTTTTTTTCTATTCGTAGTGTGTAAAAGAAAATTTTTGCATTCAAGTGTTTGTTTAAAAAGAGAAAATTGGAAAATTTGATAGCTTTGATTGTTTGGCATCAAGATTGTTCAAAAGATTAAAGGAATTGTGTTTTACAACTTGTTGTATTCTGGAAAAAGAAAACCTTCTCTCTTATGTAATTAGAGTTCATCGAACAAAAAGATGTCATCTCATCTCTCTTTGCATATTGTTGATTCAAGGTCAAGAACTTCATCAGTTTCATCTCTGCTTCCTTTTTGAGTTAAACAACAGCTATTAAAATTCAACGTAATTTTAAAGATCTATCTAGTAAATTTTATTTTCTAGAACACTCATACACCAACATTAGATAGGGATAGCACTTTGGAATAGGTTGTGAGGAATACTCTCCAAAGCATCAAAACACACAATAGTATCTTTTGATAGGGAGAGTTAAATCCACTTGCTACATTTTGTCTTGGGAAGCCCTTTTAACACAAGGGTCAATCAAGAGGTCACATTAGAGCCAACAGAGCTACTCACCCTGCTTTGTTGGTCTTAGTGTAGTGAATGTGTGTATTATTGGGGGTCACTTGAGAATAAAATCTTGTGCATACCTTCTCGAGGAGATTTTGGGCTTAGATACCCCACCCTTGAACGTATATCGGATTGTCAACTGCTTCCCCAGACATCATTGTCGTAATTGGTAACCTTAGTATCCTATCTCTTTAGGTTCTTTGCACGAGGTGACTGCGGAGGGGCAAGTCTTCACGGTACCTGGAATCGACGTTGGCTAAACTCACTCACGATCCTTGGAGGGTATACCCATGATTATGTGTGGGATCTTGCACTAGGGTGTAGATCTATTAAGCAGACCGTCAATGTAACTTTTCCACCCGCTTTATCCCATCCCCTTATTTTCTTGATCTCACGACATTGGATTTCATCACCAACTAGTGATTTCGAAATAAAAAAGTTGGTTTGCCTGCTTGATATCTATATTTTATTAGTGAAGTGTTGGTTGTTTCTCTAGTTGTCCATATATATTTTTTTATCCTTTGTTGGGTGAGGCCAACATCATCCCTCATCGTTCACGTAGGATACAAGGATTGCCTCCGAAAGAATACACCCCTATGCTTCCTAATTCACTAGAGGTTCCTTCTCCTGAAGGAGCAGTCAATAACGATGTATCCTCTAAGATCGGGAGTTCTACTCCATTGGTTGAACCATCACTCCCTGTAAGTCCATTATTGAATGTTATAAGAGACCCATTTTTCTCTGAATTAACTCTTCAGGAGACGTTGTTGTTGAATATTATAGTTGAATACCTTTGGAACCTTTCATAGAGTCTGGTGTGGATGATCCACCATTTCACAGTGAATCATTTAGAGCTCGGGTTCATACTTTTGGAATTTTTAATCCTAGTTCAGTCCTCGTCCGTTCTTTTTGTAGGACTTCCTTGGGACATGATATTTTTGATAAACTAGGTATGATTCCAAACCAACCTACGTCATCACACATACCCGTTACTTCTATTGATTATACAGAACCTCTGAATCATTTTACTGGCACGACAAGTAATGTTACGGATTCATACCCATTGTTGGTTGGTACACATACAATTCTTCCTCTCCAGCTCACTAGCTCTACCACAATCCCACAAGTTACACATGTTTCTATTGGAAGTTCGTTAACAACTCAAGCTCCTATTGGAACACCACTTCCGCTTAGATAAAATCCATCACTTCCACCTGGGTATAACGCTCTTAATAGTTCTATTTCTAATCCTACCCAAGGTCCATCTTGAGGACCTAGTATTTTTGTTCCACCTAGGTATAATGTTGCTAGCGGTTTTGTTCCTACTCCTACCCAGGTTCTATCTGGAGGGACTAGCATTCCTCCACCACTTGGAGGATCTAATCGTCCTGGCCCAAGTAGCTCCAATCAGCTTGGAGGCACAATTCATTCTGTTACTTTTGGTTTTCAACTTCCTGTTGGAGGTCAACCTCAAGCTGGGGGACAACCCCAAGTTGGGGGTCATAACCCAATTTACGGGAAGTATACATCTGGATTACAAACCCAACCTTGGAATTTTCCTTTCCAAGGCAATCAACAACTGCCTAGGGAGAAAAATCCTCAATTAAATTCTTTTGTACCCTCGAATCTCTGGCAGCCTTATCCAAGCATTGTAAATCCTACCTAGGGTCAAGATTTTCAATCTAATGTTCCTTTCCAAGGCAGCGTGCCAAATCAACCAACAAATATTGGCTACTTGACTCAAAATCCTCCTCAAATGAATTTGAATGGACCCTCTAACTATTTACAAACTGCTTATGGTCCTATTGGTATACCTACAAGATTGCCTCCCCAAAATTACCAGTTTCCTCAGGTCAACAGACATTTTTCATTTCTATCTACTTTGGATTTATCGTATTTATCTAGGATTTTGAATGATCCCATCTTTCACTCTACTTATTGGTCAGTTATACCAGCCAAATTACCATCAGACATTCCCAAGTTTGATGGTCGATCGGGAGAAGACCCAAACAATCACGTCATGAAATTTCATCTTTGGTGTTCATCCAACTACTTGATGGATGACTCCATCTGATTACGTCTTTTCTAATGCACTCTTATGGGTTCTTCCGTCAAATGGTACATCAAATTTCCAAGAGGAATCTTCAATGACTTCAATGCCTTAGCTATGGCTTTCTTGACACATTACCAATTACCGATACGATATGAGACAGGAACAGAAATTTTAATTTCATTTAAACAATCCTCTTCTACTCACATCTCAGATCATATTCACGAGTGGAGGAGGAGACAACGATTAATAAAAGTTCCCCTTCCTAACCAATTATTGGTTGAGTGGTTTACCAAATCACTCATCGGTCCTACATACTGTGATGTTTCCATGGGAGGTGTCATCACTGAAGAGCAGGAGATCAGTCGTGCTCAATACTTGGATCTTGTTTACTCTCAAACAGACACGTTATATGAATTGATCCCTGATGATCCTCTCCCGTCTACAAATCCAACCCCAATGCCTCCAGTAGATTCTCATGTTGTTGATGGTGTTATTGGAACTTTTCATGATGAGACTCAGTCAAAACAAGTCAATCATTCCAATCCTAAACCTACTACTACTAATGTACAAAATGCTACTCCTATTGCTCCCTCTCCTAGTAAAACCTCTGAGGTCAATACGGTTCAGTCTACGACTACCGGTAAATCTCAAAATAAAAAGAAAGGGAAGAGTAAGAATAAATAGGATAAAACTGATAATCAACAACCAGATAAACCCAAAACTCAACCTGTTGATGATAAAGAAAATTGAAAACCTTGTTATCCTTGTCTTATCTATGGCGAGGACCATTACACGAAATATTGTCTGAGACATGCGGAAGTGACTACGTTCCTCCAAGGAACCGAGACTCAAGCTACACCTGTCATTTTGTCACAACCTTTTCCCTCTCAACAACAGGCCCAATTGGTTATTCATGGCCAACCCTCTCCCTCTACCACCTTGTATGTACTTATGTGTACTGTTGAATCCAAGAAAAATGAAGTTGCAATCACTACTCGAACCAAGGATTATTCTCCTTCTAAAGAGAAAGTTGGGATCCATCTCCTATGTTGTCTCAACCTCCTTCATCGACTCTACCTCCCAATGGTCCTCTTCATCTCAAACGACCCAGTCCAGGTACATTTATTCGTCTGCATCCTAAGGGAGTCATTCGTAAGTCATCATTTAACCCACATGCACGTGCAGCTCAAAACTACAGTATTGTAGAAGATCTTGCACATGCACCTTTTGCGATGTCGTCCCTCGAAGTCCTTCAAATTTTTCCTACTCAACGGAAGGAAATGCTAAAGGCTATTGGTGGAATTGATCCTACTGATATGAATTTGATAATATTTGACTTGGAAGATCACATTCCAAGACTCCTTCATCAATTAGCTTTCCAAATACAAGTAATTGTGGAAAATAAGAATATTTGTCGAACAGTTGTTGATGAAGGAGCTTCGACTTGTGTCATGTCCGTCACTTGTTGGAAATCCATTGGCTCTCCTGCCCTTATCGATTCACACAACATGTTAAAATATTTTAATGGTACAGGGTTTGAACCTTATGGTGTTCCTCCTGTGTTATCTATTGCGTTAGAAGGAAAAGTGGTTCCTGTTGAGATTGAAGTGTTTGATGCACCTCTTGATTACAACCTTTTACTTTGTCATAGTTGGATCGATGCTATGCGAGCAGTTGTTTCTAGCATTTTCTGTGTGATACGTTTCCCTCACTAAGGTAAAGTTGTTATGGTAGATCAGCTCGCCTTTTTTAGTTATGATTCATGCACTAGTAACATTATGTTCATAGAAAAAACACGCGTTGGTTATGAGAATGTTGGTGTGGGTATTTCAAAGGATTCATCGTTAATGGGTACTTTCCCCATTCCACCGCTCGATGTTCCCCCTCCTTTTATCGCTTCTATTAACATGATTTCAACCAGTGTTGGTGAAATCCCTGAGTTTTATGACACTTGGATAGTACCTAACTTGGAAGAATTTCCTCGTTATGGCGACCAAATGCCTTTAAGTCCGGTGGAATTGGCCTATCAAGCTATTAAATCGACATCTCCTTCTCCTCATTCTCTCTTAGATACGTCTCCTCATCCATTTCAAACAATATTTCCAACTTATGAAATGATCATGGCAGTTATGTATGTGGAAGACACACCTTAGGATAATGGGCATCATCGTTCCATCCTCTTCCTTGAACCTGAAACTATTGAGAGTTACCGACAGATTTTGAATCCGTCTAAAATTATTAATTTCCCCACTGTTTATGAACCAACACGTGATGTTTTGTATGAAGGAAACTTGGGAAATATTTCAACCACCATCCCTCTAGATATTTTCATTAACCCTGGAATTGTGGAAAATGTTCATATAGGTGCCTCATGTTCTCCCGATGAGATCCAAACTTACAAGGCTCTTTTCCAAGAATTTCGTGATGTTTTTGCATGGAGTTACGAAGAGATTCCTAGAATAGATCCAGATGTCGTTGTGCATGAAATTAAGCCATAACCTGATGCTAAACCCATTCGACAACAACTTCGCCCAGTTCATCCACGAAAAGTTGTTGCGATCAAACTCGAAGTTGAAAAAATTATTAAAGCTAGTTTTATCTATCTTGTAGCGTTGATTGATTGGGTGTCCAATCTTGTTCTAGTCACGAAGAAATAAGGAACAATCTGTGTTTGTGTTGATTATCAGGATATTAGCAAGTCTTGTCCTAAATATAATTATCCAACCCCTTTCGTCGATCAAATTGTTGATGATTGTGCCGGAAGTGAAATCTTCTCTCTGATAAATGGATTTTTCGGCTATAATCAAACCAATATTTTACCCATGGATCATCATAATACCGCTTTTATTTTCCCTTGGGGTACCTTCGCATACCGTAAACTCCCTTTCAGTCTCAAAAATGTTGGTGAGACTTTTCAACGCACTATATCTTATTCCTTTCATGATATTAAGCATATTGTACAACCTTACCTTGATGATTTACCAGCGCATTACATGCATCGTCAAGATCATCCGACCCACTTACGAGCCATTTTCCTCCGATGTCGATATTACCGCATACGCTTGAATCCACATAAATGTGTTTTTTGTGTGGAGTCTGGGAGACTTCTAGGCTTTATTTTTTCCACGCATGGGATCAGGGTGGATCCTTTGAAGGTTGAATCTATTATCAATTTGCCTCCTCCTTCTACCTTACGCCAACTCCAAAGTTTGCAAGGGAAGACAAAATTTCTACGATGATTCATTCCTAATTATGCCAAACTAATGAAAGGTTTCACTTGAATTCTCAAAAATGGTCATGATTTTGTGTGGGACGATACTGTCAGCAAATCTTTTGATGCTTTGAAACTTACATTAACCCGCACACCAGTGTTATTTCCCCACGATTATATTCGAGATTATTTCTTATACTTGGTTGCCTCGAATCATACCATTTCCATGGTTCTATTCCAAGAGGATGATTCGCACGATGAACATGTCATTTACTATTTAATTCGGAGTCTTACAACCACCGAAATCAAATATATGCATGTAGAGAAATTGGTCATGGCGGTTCTTCAAGTTGTCCAACGTTTTCGTCACTATATCTTATTGCGCAAAATCACGATTATTTATTATTACAACCCTATGAATCGTATTCTTACATGAAAATTTCTAGGGGGGAAATACTAAATGGATTGTGATTCTCCAAGAGTTTGATTTGGAGTTTGAGAGAGCCAAGTTAAATAAATCTTTGGTCTTTGTTGAGTTGATATGTGACCTTCCCTCCTCTAATACAGAAAATGTGGCAGACGATTATTTTTCTGATGAATCTCTCTTTCTGATCAGTTCAGACGATATCTAGTATGGAGAAATTATCATTTATCTCCAAACCCAAACTTTTCGGCCCGGTATATCTCATGTATATCGTCATCGTATTAGGTATCAAGCCCATCAATATATTATTCTTGGTTATACCCTTCACCGTCGTTGCATTGACTCCATGTTTCGACAATGTATGACATATGATGAAGTTGAGAAAGCACTAAATGACTGCCATTCTGGAGCATGTAGCGGTCATATGTCTAGGTATTCCACTGCCCAAAATATCCTACGAGTTGGTTACTTCTGGCCTTCACTTTTCAAAGATTGCATTCTTCCAATTCAGAAATGTCATACTTGTCAAACCTATAATAATAAGATTCGATCTCATCTTTCTCCTCTCTATCCTGTAGTTTCTGTTGGTCAATTTTCTAAATGGGGCATTGACTTCATGATATGTAACCCTCACTCATTCGGGGGGCACGGATACATCATTGTAGTTGTGGATTATTTCACTAAATGGATCGAGGTGATGCCTACATTTGATAACACCGAAAAAACTACAGCACTATTCATATTCAATCATATCATCACTAGGTTTGGTGTCCCTCAAGCCATTGTCATCGACCATGGCACCCATTTTCACAATTTTATGATGTCTAAGGTTGCCGATAAATTGGGTTTACGGTATGAAAACTCAACCTCTTATTATCCACAGGAAAATGGCCAAGTTGAAGCAATCAACAAAGTTTTAACTACTATGGTTCGACGGATGATATGAAAAACCCCTGAGCTTTCTTTCTTTGGACTCGTAAAACAAGCATCGAAAGCCCCATATGGGACCGAACCACTCCTTCCAAAGGATGAGCTTACATTTCAAGCATATGTTATCCTCCTCAAGCTTGTGTAAAAATAAAGAGGTACTCACCAGAAATGGTGGGGGGGAATTGGGAAAGAAATGTATATATGTATTTGTGTTAGTGGCAGTAATTCACTCTTGAACATGGCACCCATCTTCATTATTGTATCTGGGTTGGGAAATCCATTTGTCTCTCGTTTGATCATCCAAAAGTTTGTATGTTGGGTCCTCCTTGATTCAATGTTTCCAAGACAATTGTCATGTCGTTCATATGTGAAAGAGAATTTCAACCTAAACAATCCTTCTATCGAGTCGGCCATCTGTAGTCCTCAAACTCTTACCATGTCGGCCTTCCTTGAGTCATTCCTGGATCACTTTATACTCTGATCTACTTCAAAATTTGTTACATGTTTTATGTCATTGATGGGGGATACATTAAGGCCCTCCTATGATGAGTCTTTTCCTGTTGAATTCAACTCATTATCCAGGAATTAGACTTAGAAATCACTTAGTACCTTGGAACCTTCATGCCTCAATGGTGGGTTTCCTCATTTTCAACAGTGGGTTCACATTATTGGCCCCTGATTGGAAAATTCCTTCGAGTGTTTGACTTCATCTCATTAATTCACATTCATTGGATTGTACTAGAGTACCTTGGAGGTCATTTACATCAATGGTGATTTCCCTCGCACTTGTTAATGGTATCCATTAATGACCGGTAATCAAGTGGTTTCTACCATGTTCGACTTCGACACATGTAATCACATGGATAGATTCATACTTCGGGACGATGGAAATAATGATCCTGGATACTGTCACATAGATCCAAGTTGCAATGGAGTAATCATAAGTTTGTACTGACACATAGATCCACCTTGTATTTCTCGTGGCTATGTCTAAGTTTGAGTCATTATAGCATAGATCCATAGTGTATTTCTCGTGGCTATGTTGAATCATGATGACATGGATCCATAGTGTATGATTGGTGTCCATGGCTCACTTGAAACTTATGATTAAAGTCACTTGTAGTCTGAATATTTCAATGCCTACCTCAGTAAATGGTATATTATTATGCAGATGCTTGATTTATTGCAAGTTTTCGATAGATGTGTTCCTTGTTCTTGACACACACATTCTACAAAGTATTTCAACTGTCACATGTTCCAACTTCATACTTTGGGGGGAATTCTGTTACACATTATTTTGGTCACCCTCGTGATCACCGATGATATGTGTATTGCTTACTCTTTTGTTCCCTGAAGTTATTGAAGAAATAAGACTTTCTCCCTGGGAAATAGAATCATCTATCCTTTCTTAAAAACCCTACTAAAGAAGATCGTCGCACCTTTCCAAATGATAAGGGTGCGACGATCCCTGATCATCACATGTTGCACGAAAGTGGACTGCAGTGTCATCGCAAGTTGCTTGTGTTTAGGGTGTGACGATGCTCAAGCAAAGGAAAAAGGTGAAATTCTCGAAGGTTCTAGAATGGAAGCTTCAGAAGGATGAGGTGGCCTCCAATTGGTTTGGATCTCACTCACTTCTCTGATTTAGTGGAATTATCCTAATCTCTTCATCCATCCCTCTTCACTCTATATAAAGAGGGGTCTCTAATGGGAAAAGTTAGGTTGTCTTATGTATGAAGAATTCTACTAAATACTCTTCATCAAAAGCATTGGAGAAAAGGTGTGTGTGTTGAAGCAAAGGGCCATTGGAAGGGACCCTACAACATCAAGGCATAGGTTGTATTCTCCACTTTCATCAATAATGTACAGATACATATTTACTCTATATAAAAGTTTTTCTTTTTTTTTTATATAACTCTTCTACTATATGTATATGTGTTATTAATATATATATATATATATATATATATATATATATATATATATATATATATATATATATATATATATATCGTTGTTCTCTCTCTTTGTTGGTTTGTTCTTCTTAACAGGTTCAACATCCCACAAATAGAAATATGGAGCAAGGACAACACTAGCAAGGATCAAACTACGTTTAAACGGTATGTCATTTGTCCCTCATTGAACTAGTTTACATTACAATGAAATCTAAGGAGAAGCTTGTATTCTACTATGTTTTGTTCTAATTTCTTGTTGAAGTTTGGGAGATTAGTTTGTGTCATCACTTATCGATTTGTCTGATAACGCCTGATCTCTATATGGAATTCCTTCTCCACCTATCCAATATCTTGAATCACAGTCCTTCATGATCCATTCCTATTGAAAGTAAATCCTCTACTCTCAATAATCTCAAGTATCAAGTGTCTTTACCCTTCTCCTAGACTTAATTTTATAATCGTGAGTTATAATATATTTCTAATCTCACTTGATATTTATATTACAGGCTAAGTACTTTTAGCATGTTCCTTAAATAACTCAATTAACTAATTACATAATTAATTAATAAAATCAATTTACTTTAATAATTCCTTTAACTAAAGTAAATTCAAGAGTAGAAGGCTTTGGACGATTTCCACACATCTAGACACATAGACCTGTGTGGAAATACCTGTTTGATGCTACCACAAGCATAAAAAAATCCCTCTTAGAGAGGAAGGTATTTTATGAAGAGCCACCGGGAACTGGTTCTCCCTTCGATCCTGGCACAATGTCGCACACATCATCCTGCATATTGGCATCCCTCCAACCCTTTTGGTCATTTTATCCCTAAATATTGGAAGTCTCGGAATTGATGCAACTACATATCAATTCCATGAAGTTTGGAAACTTTATCGAAGTTCTGATCTCCATCAATGTGCTCCTAAAAGATTCCTTCTCATGAGCATCCATCAATGTCATTTCGTACAAACTCGGTCTCTTGACAGGACTGGAAGGGGCCAAATCCCTCTTCCCATCTGAAGGTTCACTCTTTACACTGGAAGTTTGTGAACGTTGCCCATCCTTAGGCTTCTAACCCTTCATAGCCTCCTACTCCTCATCCTCTTTCACTGACATCAATCCATGATCCAAGATCCCCTTGGATCCTCTTACAGGCTGGCCCTGCAACCTATATAATCTTCCCTCTCTGACACTAATTTTGATTTTTTTGTCAAGGCTAGCTCCCTCTGAACACGTGATTACTTTCCCTCTCTGAAAATTAATGGTAGCACCCCTGTCCTCCAAAACTAAAACTGAGATAAAACAATTCTTCAGTTTTGGTACATACAACACATCTGCTACCTCTAGAAATCCTCCTAACTCCAGCTGGAACCTCACTATCCCAACTCCCTCTACACCACACTTGGAAAGTGTACCAAGCTCCACATGAAGATACAAGTTTATCCCTGACCAACTGGTGAACAAATCATGTGTCCCCGTCATGTGACAAGAAGCCCCACTTTCCAAGTACCAAGCACTCCTTGAGTTTGTGCTGGTAGAGAGGCATAAAAACATTGAGAATTCATTCTCAAACTTTGTTGCAAACTCATCTAGTTGTGTCTCTTCTGATGTTGTTGTCTGTGCTTCCCTTGCCTCTTCTTCTCTGGACACTGTGATGCATAGTGCCCAAACTTGTGGCACATGAAGCACTTGATTTTACTCAAGTCATTCTTTCATGGCTATGAGGTTGAATCCTCATTGTTACCCTGCTTGTTGGAACCCTTTCCTTTTCCCTTCCTTGTCTTACTGACAAGGGCTAGGTTGTCCTCCTCTTCATCTTCCTACTTTCTTATTTTACAATTCTCTAGAGTCTCTTCCTAGATGCAATCATCCTAAGTCTCTGCCAATCTGCGATATTTTCCCGATTGACGACTCCCTTTAAAATTGGTTCCCATGACTTGGGAAGACCATTCAATGCCACATTCACGAGATTTGAATCCTTTGTTTTGTCCCCTATGTCTACAAGCTAACCACGCACCTATGTGATCCTCATGAGATAGTTGGTAACATTATCAAATCTAGACATCTTCACTAATATGAATTTATTCCTTAATACCATCTTCCTATTCATATTCTCACTTTGGAATAAACTTACCAAGGCATCGAACATCTCTTTGGTTGTCTTCTTCTCAATTAGTTTAGGTATTAGATGATCCTTCATAGAATCCAAGAGGACCCTCTCTACTTTTATCTTCTTCTTTTTGTGAGCTTATAAATTTTTCGGATCTATCGGTGGAGTAACTACCTTATCCACTAACTCCCAAAGGTCATACTCCTTCAACGCCAAAGTTACTCTTCCTTTCCAAGATAGGAAGTTGGATGCTCCATCCAATCTGTCTTCAACTCTCAACGATGTTGTTTCCATACCTAAGACCTGATAAAATTTTCTAGAAATAACCTACTACTGAAAACTTCCCTTGTACTGACATGTATGGACTTTTATGTGACTGTCACCACTGCAACCCATGTATGTACGCAACTATCACAACTGCAACCTGTGTATGTGCGTGACTGCTACTACTGCAAACCATGTATACATGAATGTGATAAAAAAAAACCCGTGTATGTACACGTTTGTGTTGTCTGTGACACGTGCATATCTCAGTAAACCTACAAAAACTTAGTTTTTCCTCATTACGATTGTTTCCCTGAAATTTGTCCTTTGATTTCCACCTGCTAGTTATGTATCTACTATGAATATGATATTTGGTTTCCCTTCAGAGAACCTACTCTGATACCATGTTGATTTTCTACCACTTCAAACCAACACATGACAGTTAGCTCAAAATAAAATATCTTAATCTACTAAAATCACAACTGATTAATCAACAAAATATGCAGTGGAAGCATAAACAAGGAAACCAAAATCAAGCACACATAAACACCAATCTGTTTGGCTAGATACCCTTGGAAAAAACCTGGAGGGAAAACCAGTGCTGAGAATGATTTTATTATGCTAAAATTAGGGCTCCCGTAACAAGGATAATGGCCCACTGAGATAAATACAACTGCAAAAAAATTTGGCAAACATTGACCTGTTGTACAAACCATAATTGCACGCTTTTCAAGGTGTATGTGATTCACCTTCTTGTGATTAACATATTTACATTATTGTCTCCACTATGACCCACATACATGTACGAAAAACCTGTACGAAAATCTATATAAGACACATGTCCCTATGGTTTCCTCTGATCGAAACCCACCTGTGTTGTGTATGTTCTCTCTTCTCCTTGATCTGATCTCTAGATGAAAGTCCTTCTCCACCTACCCAAGATATTGAGTCATAGTCCTTCATGATCCAGTCCTCTCAAAAGTAAATCATCTACTCTCAAGAATCTCAAGCATCAAGTGTCTTCCTCCTTCTCCTAGACTTGATTTTATAATAGTGAGTTATAATCTCTTTCTAATCTCACTTGATATTTAGATTGAATGTGAATATTGCATGCTAAGTACTTTTAGCATGTTCCTTAATTAACTCAATTAACTAATTACATGATTAATTAATAAAATCAATTTACTTTAATAATTCATTTAACTAAAGTAAATTCAAGAGTAGAAGGCTTTGGACAATTTCCACACGTCTAGACACATAGACTTGTGCAGAAATACATGTCTGATGCTAACACAAGCATCAACAATACCATCCTCTACAAAATTGTATGGAAATGAATTATGTGATTTGGATGATGATAAATTTCAGAAATTGAGACTCCCTACAATATATAATAATTAGGTATGGATGCCTCGGTATTCGTTGGTGTCTCAACACCCTTGAGCTCAGATACAATTTTTTTAGTAGCTATGGATGGGTTTTCAACTATAACAAAATTTGTAGATTTTCTCTTGTCATCGAATTGTTTCTTAACCTCA
Organism: Picea glauca; assembly: GCA_000966675.3. Taxonomy (NCBI): domain Eukaryota; kingdom Viridiplantae; phylum Streptophyta; class Pinopsida; order Pinales; family Pinaceae; genus Picea; species Picea glauca. The sequence goes on from JZKD02S1844722.1 coordinate 31,705, forward strand.
ATTTTTTTATGCTTGTCATATGATGAAACTTCATTAGTAGTGAAATTTGATTTTCCACTTAGTAATCCCATCCATGGTTGGCACTTTAACCTCAAAAAGCATCCTTGATTGAACTAGATCGATTAATCTTTCTTTTTCAATGAGTTGTTTCTTTTGTTGTGACTTTTTATCATTTTAAAGTTATGATTTGTGAAAGTAGACTTTCACTATGATGTTTTAGGTAAGAAAATTCTTCATCTTTATCTATGAGAAATTTGTTTAAATTTCTTTTTAAAAAATTATTTCTTCATGATTTATTGTTGACTCTAATTTAAGTTGGATGAGAGAGAAAAATATTTTGAATTAGTGGATGGAAACATTATTCTATTGGGTAGGTTATTGAATTATGTGTACTTTTATCCAAACTCGTGGTAAAATTACAAAGAGATTTCAACCAACAATCTTTAAGATATTCATCAACTCCATTTGTATGTAAGACATTAAATCTACATTTTTGGGAGTCTTTGTTGATGTCCAATTCTAAATTATTCATCTCATCGTTATGATTTGTTCCATTAACTTTTTTAACTTCCTCATAATTTGTAATTTGTAATATACTTTCTAACTCTATATCGACGTAATTTTCCTTGAAAGAGAGCGTGATAGCAATCTCATTATAGGTCCTCCTTTACAAACACATAAAATTGTTTGGCCCCGACATACTCAAAAGTGAAATGAAGCTTCTTTTCCATTTCAAATATTGGTGAGATTACAACTTATATTGATATCCTTACTTATATGTAACATTAAGTTATTTTTTTCAAATGTCACTTGACTTTTTTTCCAAAGCGAGAAAAAGTATATATTACTTAGGACTACTAACTTAGTAGCATCATTGAATCTAGCCTAATGTATAGCGGAATAATTGTGTAGAAACAAACTTTGCCACCTAAAATAACCAATCGATGGTCTGTATGGGGGTAGACTTCCACTGTTTCCAGATGCCTCTGGGTCTTGGGCCATTAACTTATTTCCTTAGGT
>JZKD02S1844722.1:39518-52662 GCA_000966675.3 Picea glauca
CTTCCTAAATCCTTTCTCTTATTTAACCAATTTTCTACCTTCTAAATCTTTTAATTTTTAATTATTCTTTTATACTAATACCTAAACTCTAACTAATTCCAATAATTAATTATTCTTAATTATATTATTATTTAACAATTATTATTGATTAAATATCCTCTTAGTTTGACATTTTATACATTAATTAATAATAACAAAATCACTCTATTTTTCAATTATATTTCCATTTCTAGCCTCTAACTAATTTCAATTAAATAATTATTATTAACTATATTATTATTTAATAATTATTATTAATTATATTATTACTTAATAATTATTATTGATTAACTATATTATTTTTTAACAATTATTATTAATTATTATTATTGATTAACTATATTATTATTTAATAATTATTATTGATTAACTATTCTTTTAGCTTTAAAATTTAGTCTTTTATTATATAATTTTACCTTATTAATAATAACAAAATAACTCTCATTTTTTCACAACGGTTATAACACTTATGTGTATCATTTTCTTTTTAAATGGTCATATTATCTTCACCTTTATATATCCTCTACCCAACATTCTTTTCATACTTATTGTTTCAACACTTCATGATGATCGGTGGAGTATCTACTCGAAACTTTAAACGTTTCAAAAACTCCATACATAATTTATTTCCAAAATTACAAAATCAACATTATAAATAACTATGAAAATATACATACCATAAGTATCTTCCTATCTTCCTCATTTGTATTTATCTTATATTACCTATAAACATGTCATTTCTTTTCATCTTTCAATAATCATTTTTCAATATGTGTTTTCATTGAAATGATCATTGTCATGTGTTAGTTATGAGTGGGTCACATACATGTAATAACTAAATAATTTTGAATGGTCACATACGTAATATTATATTGTATTTTAAGACACTAACTTTTGTAATGGTTTATTTGCAAACAATTTCCCTCATTGGAATTAGTTCTAGCATTATTGTTGGCATCAAGGTTATGCGTGAACAAAAGGTAATATCATTTTGATGAGTTTAAATAACTAAATTCATTTTTGTTGTTCAAGATTTTGTATGAATGCAATTGGTTTGAGATGTGTGTTTTCATTTCTTGACTAGAGAGATTTTTGTGCCTTTTGAACAAGAATCTCATTCCCTGATTATTATTTACATGAGCATACATGTCATTTATTTTCTTTTTTTTAATCTTATTTTGACATATGTTTTTAGGTAAAGATTATTACCGTGTGTTCATTGGGGTGGTTCACATATAGGTAATCATTGTATTTTTTTAATGGTTTTTAATATACTCCTATATAGTTATTTCTTATATTGTATGTTAGGACATTTACTAGTTTTAAATGGTTTATATGTAGATTGTTCACCCCCACTTTCACTAGACCAAGTTTGAGCATTTTAGTTGACACTAATATTGGATGTGAGGACCATTTAATATTTTCCTGACAAGTTTAAGTTGTTTGGTTGGATGTTGTCCTTAATTTTGTATATGAATGTAATTGGTTTGAGAAGTGTGTTCACAACCTGTTATTATCGCATCCAGTAATCTTACATATTTTATTGTCATTCTCTATTAGGGTATTTAAACACTTAGGAGTTAGTTAAAATTAACTTGCTCTAGTGTGTCGTTAGGTTAAACTGTATTTCTTAGTGTGTTTATTTAGTATGCATTTGCAATATGACGGTCACAATATGTTCTCAACATAGATTGATTTGATGGCTTATATTCTTCTCGATCTTAACACCTACATTAATTTGTGGCTTAACACCCAACTAGTCCATGATCTCTATTTAAAGAGCATGGAGGGTCATTTGTCAATGATCGATTATAAGAAACTCTTTGTAATATATTTTCTTCTGCATTAATAAATTGTCTCAAGTGGTCATGTTGGTTGGGGTCGTGGATGTTTCCCCACAATGGTTTTACCACTTAAAAACATCAGTGTGTTGATATTCCATTTTGTTGTGTGAGTGGTTACTGAAAGTGTTTGTCCTCTGTTGGAATACTTGTGTTGTCGAACATGGTATTAGAGTGAATTTGAAGAAACTCTCTCATTTTAGATCGATATATTGTAGTCGTGTTGTCGCATCTTAGGTTTCTTCCATTTCCGTACATTTATAGGATAAGAGGATTGTTATGTTGCGTCTGAAGTACTCATTTCAGTTTGGAACACTTTTTTTCTTCACTCGAAGAGTTTTTTGTTTTTCGAAGATATAGTCATTTCAGTCAGATTTGAAGGTATAAGCCTAAATGTGTCATTTTTAAAGTTTTATTACAAAAATAATATTTAAGTTTTATGTTATTGTTTCCGGGTTTCTACTCTTTCCGATCTACATATGTTATTTTCCCTACGCTTTGTGTGGTCTCAAAAAATTCAAAATAGAGTGGAAAGTGTTTTCTTGTCTATGTATGCTCTTTTCCATGTGCTTTGTGCGATCTCAGTAAATTAGAAACAGAGATAAAACTTGCATTTTTCAAGTAAGCTAATTGGGATCTAACCCCTTGTTGCTATCAAGAAGCCAAATTTTTTGTGTGTGAATGCATGAAAATAATTTTTTATTCAATACAATCCAAGGTTATCTTCCACAACAACAACACCCCCAATCCTCCTCCTTAATATTATAATGTGTTTTGCACTAGCTCACTTGGTTAAAAGTTGTTTTATTAAGTAAGAGCTATTGAGTTCAAGTCTCTTTTTTGTTACTTTTTTTGAAAAATTTCATGCATTCATTGTAAAGTGCATTTCCCTTAATTATAAAATTAAATCACTATTAATTAAGTTTAATATTTTATTTCAAGTTATTTGTTTTGCATGCAACTTTCATTTATAAAGTAACTTCATTGTAAAGAAATTATCACTTGTTCTATAAAAGTAAGTCTCTTCATAAATAACTTATTTAAAAGTGAGCTTATAGGAAAAGTTAGATAAGGAGGAGCATCACAACATGGTCCAACTTCTACTTGCCACGTCGCTCTTTAATTATTATTTATGTCATTTTTCAAAAGGGCATAACTTTCACATCCGAAATTTGTTTTCAGTGCCGGTTTTTTTTTTTTTAACAGCCTATTTTTTCGAGATCTTTCCATCTGGACCATCAATTTCAACTTTTAAATTCATATTCTCTGCATATTTTAATATGGATTCTTTCAATGATATTTTTTTTACCAATACCAACTACTTCTCATGGAAATATCATATGGAGGATGTACTAAGAAGTAAAGGATTGTACCAGATTACATTGGGAACATAACAAGCCTCCTATGATGATGAAAAGAAATTCAAATGGGATGATAAGAATGAAGAATCATGTGGACTAATTGGAATTTCCATCTCTCCTGATTTAAGGTTTCACCTCAAGGATTTGATGGCCCGGATAAATCTTGGGAAAATCCAGGGAAAATATTGAAGTCGTGTTTGGTAAACACAATATTATTCGATCCCACCAGTTGGAAAATTAGTTAATGACTTTAACTCCAAATGATTTTTCTTGCACTGAATATTACTTATCTAAGTTCAAAACACTTAGAATTTTGTGTATAGACTGCAAACTAGATCTGAAGGAAGATCGAAGCATATGTGTTATTCTTGCTAAGCTTGGTAGTGTATATTTTGTTTTTGTATCTACCTTTTGATGCAGGAGCATCGCTATCACATCAAAAGGAAGCGGAGGTGGAAGCGAAGTCGACACCTCAACGCATAGAAGGACCCAAAATCGACCTTAAACAGCTTGGTAGCAGTGTGGAGATATTTTTTATTTTTTCTATTAATTTAATTTAGTTGTCTATGAAGTCAGACCACTGTTTGAAAGGATGTAACAATTGTAAATCCTTTACACGACTGTAATATATTACAGGTGTAGGATAATTTCCTAATTAGTCATTAGGTTACATGTAATCAAGCTACGTAGGTAACCGCCAAGGTAGAAGGTGATAATATTTAGATAGGAGGAAGAAGAGCGAAGAGGCTCTGGGTCCTTAGACAAGTTTTTCATTGTGTTTTCTATATCTGTAGGAGATAGCAACTGTAATGATGTTTTTTTCTTTGAAATAAATAGAACAGAGAAAATTGATTCAATTGTATAGTGTTGATTATGTTTGACTGTTATTATGTATTTTGTGAATGTATGAGGTTCATGGAGAATGAATAATTGAATAATTCTCTAAGTATTTATCTTCAGTAAGTTATGCAAGGAGTGCATACTAAGTGCAAGGATTGCATGTGAGGGAGTATTTTTTACTCAAAGTTCAGAAGAGATAGCGGGGGACTTTTGTATTCAGAGTGTGCATATTGAGCGCAAGGAGTGTGCATAAAGGCAAACTCATTGTAATGTTGAAGGCTCGGGAAGTTGAGCGTAGAGTATGCCAGGAGGGCATCAGAAAGTCTTTTGAAAAGAGGCAGAGTGCAAGTGTGCACCATGGCGAGGTTTAAATTTCATTTGCCAGAATCTCAGGAGGAGTAGTGGTTCTAAGATTCGAAAGGAAACACTTAGAAAATTTTTAAGTTTTGAAGAGTTGAAGCATCCAAAGGTGGAGCGTAGAAATTGAAAGTTCGAAGGAAGAACAAGTATGGAGGATTGAGCAGGAGAAATCCTTCAGAGTGAAGTTCGCAAAATCCAAAATCACGAAATGATCGTGGTCGTTCGTTGAGGAAAAACACGTGGCGACAGATTAGTGTTTCGTTGATTCGTAAAATGGGGAGTTGAAGGTAGACGCTATGAAAACTCATGAAAATCAAAATCGTGATTTAATCATAGCCGTTGAAACCATGGAAGGTTACGAACCGTTGATTAGATGTAAGTGGAGTTCAAAGAATTCATAATTTTGGGTATCAAAGGAAGGGAGACAAGCAGCCTTCCAATAGCCGAAACGCGAAGTCCCGATTTGCGAAGAATTTATCTGGACCATTGAGTCATGGGAAGTCTCAGACCGTTGATATAAGGTGATATATTTTGGGAGTTCAAAAGACGGAGAGTCGGATTGACTCATATACCTGACACGTGAAATTGTGATGTACCTGTTCAGATAGGCGTGTGGTCACAGTGGGTGGTCACATGGAGGAAACTTTACGCCCGATGTTAATTCGCGCAAGGTGAGGTTTCGCTAAAGGACCTGTGAATTTGTATTTTAAAGGTTCCAGCAGGGAATCGCAGAGCTATTTCATCTCGGGAAGTCGAAAGATCCTAGACCAGGAGTTTGTGTAGTCCTTGGAGAGAAGGGGGGTCTGCACTAAGTGGTATCAAAGCCTGAAAAAGCTTGAAGTTGTATTCAGTGTGTTAGGAACAGTTGAAGCGATGTTGTCGAGGGTATGCACAGGACTACCTATAGAAAATTGTGTTGTAGAAAGAGAAATGAGAGAGCTTTGCGTAAGGTTGGAAGCGATGGAATCAATGCAAAGAAGGCACTTGCCGGTGAATATGTCAATGATGCAGAAAGTGAAGAAATAGAAGTTGAAGAAGCTTCAGGGGAAGATGTGAGTGAAGAATGCTTCTTGAAATTCATTGTGAAGTTGGGGGCTAGAGAAAAGATGGATGTCCCAATGTATGAAGGTAATTTGGATGCCGAAGAGCTATTGGACTGGATAGGTCCTTGAATAAGTATTTCAACTATGAAGATGTTGATGAAGGAGGGAAGGTGAGACATGTTGTCACCGGATTAAAAGGACATGCAACATTTTGGTGGGATGAACTGCAGGCAGAGAGAAGGAACAAAGGAAAACAAAAGATAAAGAATTGGGATGGGATGGTATCCAAACTGAAGACTAAATTCATACCTAAGTATTACCAGATAAATCTATTCAGAAAGTTGTAGAACATGAGACAGAGGGGTATGACAGTGAAAGAGTATACAGAAGAATTCTATAGGCCGAATATTAGGACTCGACAAAGAGAGAAGGATGATGAAAAATTTTCCAGGTATATAAATGGCTTAAGGTATGAAATTCAGGATGAGATCATCATGATGACTGTGAGTACAGTGGAAGATGATTATCAGATTGCACTGAAGGCAGAAGAAAAGTTGGCCAGAAACCAAAGTCATCAAAATAGAAGAAGAGGCTCAAATAGAGGTAAGGGAATTGTCTATGATAAGGCACCAAAAACCAAGGATGGTATTGAGAAATCATATGGCCACTTTGAAAGAGGAGGAAGTTTCCAAAGAAGACTGTTTGGTGGGAGAATTTATTTTCCTCGAGGAAGAGGAAGGGATAGAGGAGGTGGAGTTAAATGTTATGCATGTGGAAAGACAAGACACATGTCTTGGGAATGCCCCGAGAGGAAGAAAGAAGGAGGAGGAGAATCACACATTTCTTAATCTTGGAAGAATGTGGAAGCATAAGCAGCAGAAGGAGGACAGAACCTTATGATGAGGAAAGTTCTTCTAAAGCCAGAGAAAGAAATAGAAGACCTAGTTCAGCGAACAAGGTTATTCAGGATTATTTGTAAAACAAATGACAAAGTTTGGAAAATGATTATAGAGAGTGGGAGCACTGATAATTTAGTATCTACAGAAATGGTGGAGAACATGGAGCTCAAGACAACTGCACACCCAAGCCCATATAAAGTTTTGTGGTTGCAGAAAGGACATCAAGTAATGGTAAGTCAACAATGCAAATTTGAATTTAAAATAGGAGGCTATAAAGATGAGATTCGGTGTGATGTAAATCCCATGGATGTTTGTCATATTTTGTTGGGAAGACCATGGAAGTTTGATAGGAATATCATTCATGATGGGAGAAAAAATACTTACACTATAGAGAAAAATGGTAGAACTCAAATGTTACTACCAATAGAAGAGAAGAAAGGAAAGGAAGAAGCCATCACAAGAATACTTCTCATGAGTGGGAAGGAGATCAAGAAATATTAGGAAATGCAATTTGTTGTAGTGAGGAAACCGAGAGTTATCCTTAACAACACTTCTGTGGAGGATTTACCTAAATAAATCCAAGAATTGTTAGATAATTTTGTTGACATAGTAGTGGATGAGTTGCCTCACTCATTACCACCCATTAGGAGTATTAGCCACCATATATACTTGATTCCATGAGCTAGTTTACCAAATAAAGTAGCGTATAGGTTGACACCTCTAGAGAATGAAGAGGTTAAGAATCAAGTTCAGGAGTTGTTGGATAAAGGTTTATTCAGCAAAAGTCTAAGCCCATGTGTAATGCCAACTGTATTGAGTCCAAAGAAGGATGGGGGATGGAGAATGTGTACAGATTCCATAGCTATCAACAAGATAACCATTAGGTATAGATTTCCTTTACCCAGGATGGATAATTTGATGGATTATTTGAGTGGAGCAAGCTATTTTTCAAAAATAGACTTGAAGAGTGGATATCATCAAATAAGAATGAGAGAGGGATATGAATGGAAGACATCATTCAAGACAAATGAAGGTTTGTTTGAATGGCTAGTCACGCCATTTGGATTGACAAATGCTCCAAGCACATTTATGAGGTTGATGAATGAAGTACTGAAGGACTTCATAGGTAAATTTTTCATTGTATATCTGGATGATATATTAGTTTTTAGCAAAACAGAGGAAGAACATTTAAAGCACTTGACATTAGTGATGAGTAGATTGCAGCAAGAAAAGTTGTTAATAAACTTGAAGAAAAGTTCTTTTATAAAGACAAAACTCATATATTTGGGTTGTTTGATCTCGTCAAATGAATTGAAGATGGATCCAGAGAAGGTGAGAGCAATTAAAGAAGGGTTGTCACCAAGGAGCATATTTGAGGTGAGAAGTTTCCATGGGTTAGCAAGTTTTTATAGAAAGTTTATCATAAATTTTAGTGGTATATGTGCACCCATGATGGATACTATTAAGAAGAAACACAAATATTTTAATTGGACAGAGGAGGCTGAGAAAAGCTTCAAGGTGTTGAAAAAGAAGATAACAGAACAACCAATTTTGGTTTTACCCGATTTTGGAAAAACATTTCAGGTGAGGTGTGATGCAAGTGGAATAGCCATTGGAGCAGTTTTGAGTCAAGATAATAGACCAGTTACTTATTTTAGTGAAAATTTGAATGACGCTAAGGAGAATTATTCTACATATGACAAGGATTTTTATGTAGTGATTCAAGCTCTGAAGAAATGGAGACATTATTTAATTCCAAAAGAGTTTGTCTTGTATAGTGATAATCAAGATTTGCAATGTGTGCAATGTGTTACTCGGCAAGAGAAGTTGAATCAGAGGCATGCTAAGTGGGTAGAATTCATGCAGAATTTTACTTTTGTCATTAAACATATTTCTAGAAGTGCTAATAAAGTTGCAGATGCTTTGAGCAGGAGGAATTTGGTTGTACAGGAATTCCAAGTGAAGACCTTAGGATTTGAGCACCTTAAGGAAATGTATCAGGAAGATCTAGATTTTAAAGAGGCTTATGAAGCATTTGAAAATCCTTTGTTGAGGGATAACAACTTATGGGCAGAATATTTGATCCAGGATGGATTTTTGTTTAAAGGAAGCCAATTGTGCATACCAAGATGCTCAATGAGAGATAATTTGTTGAAAGAAAAACACAGTGGAGGTCTAACCAGACATTTTGGTCATGACAAAACATTTGCACAACTAAGTAGTTTGTATTATTGGACAGGTATGAGGGTAGATGTGAAGAAATTTGTAGATCGATGTAAGATTTATCAACATGCAAAAGGAAAGAGACAAAACATTGGTTTGTACCAGCCATTGTCTATTCCAGAAAGGCCTTGGGATGAAATTACTATGGATTTTGTATTGGGATTACCTAGAACCCATAAGGGGAGTGATTCCATATTCGTCATGGTCGATAGATTCTCTAAGATGGCACATTTCATACCATGCCAGAAGACAAATTATGCTACACACATAGCCAATTTGTTTTTCAGAGAAGTTGTGAGATTACATGGATTGCCCAGAAGTATAGTCTTAGTCAGGGACACTAAGTTTGTAAGACACTTTTGGAGGACTCTATGGAAGAGGTCAGGAACTAATTTATCTTTTAGTTCATCATATCACCCTCAGACAGACGGACAGACTGAAGTGGTGAACAGGAGTCTGGGAAATTTTTTAAGGATTTTACTCATTGAATAAGGTCGTCAGTGGGATCAGATTCTGGCACAGGAAGAATTTGCATTTAACAATTCCATTAATAGAAGCACTGAAAAAAGTCCATTTGGGATAGTATATGGAAGATAGCCAAGAGGGATTTCAGAATTGAGAGAGTTGAAACAAGATGAATTCAGGAGAGCAGGAGAAGAATATTTTTCTACAGAAATGCAAAGACTTCATGATCAAGTTAAGAAACAGATACAGGATAGTAATTAGAAGTATAAGGATAGAGTTGATCAGAAAAGAAGGGAATTTCAATTTGAAGTGGGAGATGAAGTATTAGCTCATTTGAGAAAGGAAAGGTTTCCAAAAAGAACATATAATAAGTTGAAGATGAAGAATATAGGACCATGCAAGATCCTTAGAAAATTTGCAGCAAATGCTTATGAGATTGAGTTGCCGGACAATGTTGGGATATCACCGATATTCAACGTTGGATACCTGTATCCTTATAGAAAATATGACACAGAAGAATTGGATGATTAGGAAGAGATTCAATGGGAAGAACAGATGCCCGCAGTAGAAAAACCTCAGATGGAGAAAATATTAGAACAGAGAGTTGGAAGGAAAACCAGAAGAAAGATGCATCCTGAATATTTGGTAAAGTGGAAAGATCACCCTGAGGAAGATTCAAGTTGGGTAACTGAACCTGATATTTTGAAGCATGGAAAAACAGTGCGAGAGCTCATGGACAGGAGTCCATGAATATTTTGGTCAGAGGAGTATGATGCAGGAGCATCACTATCACATCAAAAATAAGCGGAGGTGGAAGTGAAGCCGACACCTCAACGCATCGAAGGATCCAAAACCGAACTTAAACAGCTTGGTAGCGGTGTGGAGATATTTTTTTATTTTTTTCATTAATTTAATTTAGATGTCTATGAAGTCGGTCCATCATTTGAAAGGACAGAACAATTGTAAATCCTTTACACGACTGTAATATATTACAGGTGTAGGATAATTGCATGATTAGTCATTAGGTTGCATGTAATCAAGCTAGGTAGGTAACCGCCAAGGTAGAAGGTGATAAGATTTAGATAGGAGGAATAAGAGCGAAGAGGCTCTGGGTCCTTAGACAACTTTTTCATTGTGTTTTCTATATCTGTAGGAGATAACGACTGTAATGATTATTTTTTCTTTGAAATAAATAGAACTGAGAAAATTGATTCAATTGTATAGTGTTGATACTATTTGACTGTTCTTGTGTATTTTTTGAATGTATGAGGTTCATGGAGAATGAATAATTAAATAAGTCTCTAAGTATTTCTCTTCTGTAAGTTATGCAAGGAGTGCATATTGAGTGCAAGGAGTGCATGTGGGGGAGTCTTTTCGACTCGAAGTTTAGAAGAGATAGTGGGGGACTTTCGTATGCAGAGAGTGCATATTGAACGCAAGGAGTGTGCGTAGAGGCAAACTCGTTGTAAGTTTGAAGGCTCAGGAAGTTGAGCGTAGAGTATGTCAGGAGGGCATAAAAAATTCTTTTGAAAAGAGGCAGAGTAAAAGTGTGCGCCAAGGTGAGGTTTAGATTTCATTTTCCAGAATATCAGGAGGAGTAGTGGTTCTAAGATTCGAAAGGAAACACTTAGAAAATTTGTAAGTTTTGAAGAGTTGAAGCGTTCAAAGGTAGAGCGCAGAAATTGAAAGTTTGAAGGAAGAACAAGTATGGAGGATTGAGCGGGAGAAATCCTTCAGAGTGAATTTCGTGAAATCCAAAATCATGAAACGATCGTGGTCATTCATTGAGGCAGAACACATGGCAACAGATCAACGTTTCGTTGATTCTTAAATTGGGGAGTTGAAGGTAGACGTTGTGAAAACTCATGAAAAGCGAAATCACAATTTAATCATAGCCATTGAAACCGTGGAAGGTTGTGAACTGTTGATTTGATGTAAGAGGAGTTCAAAGAATTCACAATTTTGGGTATCGGAGGAAGGGAGACGAACAATCTTCCAATAGCCAAAACACGAAGTCTCGATTTGCGAAGAATTGATCTGGACCGTTGAGTCACAGGAAGTCTTAGACCATTGATCTGAGGTGATATATTTCGGGAGTTCAAGAGTTCGAAAGACATAGAGTTGGGTTGACTCATATACCCAACACGAGAAATCGTGACCCGCCTTTTCGGATAGGCGTGTGGTCGTAGCGGGTGGTCACGTGGAGGAAACTTTACGCACGGTGTTAGTTCACGCAGGGTGAGGTTTCGCTAAAGGACCTGTGAATTTTTATTGTAAAGGTTCCAGCAGGGAATCACAGAGCTAGTTCAACTTGGGAATTCGAAAGATCCTAGACCGAGAGGTCTCGCAGTCCTTAGAGAGAAGGGGGGTTTGCACCACCTTTTATGCCACCAAAGAAGCTCTAGGGAGAGCTTATAAAGAACCCTCTCTTGAGTTTGTGATTCTCTTGTTTGAGAGCAATATAAGCTTGTGCAAATTGGATTGGTTAGCACTGCAGGTATATCCAACAAAGCCTTAGTGATCCAACAGAAAGGAAAATCCAAGAATCCTAAGAAGCAACATCCTTGCCACAACAACAAGAAAAACAAGGGTCTCAAACCCTCTCCACCAACTTCTTCTCCTAATGGTGACAAAGGAGAAAAATCCAAAAGTAAAAAGATTGACAACCATTGCAAATTGTGTGGGAAATATGGTCATGTGGAGTCTAAATGTTCTAAAAATATGGAAGCCTTAGAAGAAGCAATGAAGAAGCATAGCATCAATATTGATTCATCTTCTTCTTCTCATGGACATGCACTTTTTGTTTCTGGTTTCTCTTTCAATGCAACTTCTACTTCTTATGATGAATGGCTTATTGATTCTGGAGTATCTTATCATATGGCTAAGAATAACACCATATTTACTTCTCTAAATGAATGTAACACCAAGAAAATATTTGTTTGTGATGATAGATCTCTTAGTGTTGTAGGGTCTAGAACAGTTCAGGTAGATAATGGTCATTTCAATGATGTATTATGTGTTCCAATTATTTCCTGCAACCTTTTATCAATGTATCAGATCACTCATTATAGTGAAGGTAAAATTGTAGAGTTTTAACCTTGCCAAGTTGTAATCAAGGATTTAAAATATCCTAGGAATGTCCTCGCAACTAGAATTATTGATGATATTACCAGGTTGTACAAGTTTGAAAAATTTGGGTCATCATCTTTTCCATCACTTTTTGTTGCTCATAGCAATGACCTAAGTAAACTTTGGCATGAGCAGCTTGGTCATCTAAAATATCGCTCATTGCAGAAACTATGTAATCAACACATGGTAATTGGTCTTCCTCTCATTTCTTGCAGATATGGTGTTTGTGTTGGTTGTGTTGTCGGCAAACATTATTGGGACAATTTTGACAAGCGTGCCTCTTGGAATGCCTCGGCCCCTTTATAGCTTATTCACGGTGATTTGTATGGTCTTCTTTCTTCTCCTTCTTTCTCTTGGTGCAAGTGTTTCGTAACTTTCATTGATGACTTCTCCAAACGCAATTTGGTTTACTTCTTAAAACTTAAGAGTGAATTTTTTGAAAATATTTTGGCCTACAAGGCCCTTGTAGAAAAAAAATATGGACATCAACTTCAAAGGTTAAGAAGAAATAATGGAGGTGAATATGTGAACAATAAATTTACAATTTATTGCACTGCACAAGGCATTCATATCCAACATATTGTTCCATACACACCACAGTGAAATGGTGTTGTTGAGAGAAAGAATCACACATCAAAATAAATGTCTAATTATATGATTTAATCTAACAGATTAAATATTCATTGTTGGGTGGAATCCATCAACCGTGCAAATTACATAGTAAATCACACTCCCACAAAGACTCTAAAAAATTTAACACTGAAAGCAGAATGGAATAAAATTAAGCCATATGTAAGACACTTCCATGTATTTGGTAGTATAGAATGGGCTCACATTCCTAATGAGAAAAGGAAATATTTATAGCATAAAAGTGAGAAGTGTATTTTTGTTGGATATTCTGAAGATGTCAAAGGTTACAGACTTCTTCAACATCATTCCAATAA
>JZKD02S1844722.1:57459-78469 GCA_000966675.3 Picea glauca
ACAAGGTATGTTGGTCTAACCATGTATTTGCTGAAAAGAAATGGGGATTAGGTCTGGGGATGAAGGTAGAAAGTAGGCTTCTTTTGTTCATATATGCATGCATAATATAACCCTAGTGGCTAGTCCAGAGGGGGATTTCCTACAACAATAGATTTGTATATAACTGATGGCATAGGGGCAGACCCAGGGTTCAACACTTCAACAACGCACCAACAAAACCCTAACTACCGGCCCTTTAGGAAACACCTACGAAGCAGATAAAGTCTCACCCGAGGTAGAGGCAGGGGTGGTTGCAGGACTCAGGTGTCTACAACCTAGCTGGGACACGGATCTATGATCACAGTACTTAAAAGAGCACTCAACAGTTAACATTCATTAATATTCAACTCTTATCCACCTCGCAGGAGAAAACCCTAATTACAGAACAACGCAGTATTCAACGGGATCTAACACATCCAAGCATTTATCATATAGAGATAGATTAGATCTAGCATTCATTCACATAACTAAGCACTAAGATACGATCTCAAATACATCTAACATATATTGACACACTAAGCATAAATCACATAACAACCATAATGCACAAAGCAACCACAACATAGGATATACGTGGTTCACCCCCAGCACGGGGCTACGTCCACCAACTCTTCTTCTCTTTATTGTATTCTATCAATTTTCTTACATGCACAGAGCCACAACCCAACTATGCATAGGACAGGAGATCTACACGCACCTCACCAGATCCTCCTTCCCCGATATTGGCACGGCACAAAGCCTTTTTACAATCACTTGCACTCAGCTCTGCAGGTTCTCAACACGCAGTATGCACAAATCCTACAATCACATAGACCAACTACTTACATTGCTTGCACTTAGCGCATTGGCCTCATTACCCCCTACTTACATCACCTAGCTTTCTATTTATACTTTACAAAAGGGGCCTAAACATGGGTAAACCCATGGGCCAATATTCCATAACCGTTACATAAACCCTAAACCCAAAAAATGCCCTAAAAAGGGGTCGAGATCCCGTGATCTCCACTTTGCCTTACACTCCGCCTTCGACCAGCCTGTCGAAGTCCCAAAAATGGTCAACCTGACCAAGGTTCTCCAAAACTTGGTCAACGGCCAACAATAACCTTCATTTACTTTAGCAATAATATATCATTTCACCCTCCTATTTATTCACCAAATATCATTTTTATCCATACATGATTGGTTTTATCTAAATATTCATGGATAAGTAATCAATGATTCTCGAAAAATACATTTGCAGATCTCTCCAAATGATTCGACCCAATGGTTTCTCTCTCTTTGATCAATAATTTATAAGGCATCAAATCTATAACTAATCTTTTAAAAATACTCAACCCAACTACTCTCTCTTTAAATTATGATTTGCCTCACACTTTCAAATCTTTAGATATCACCTTACAAAAGGTGCTTTCTTTCTCTTTGATCAATGATTCAAAAGCTACTACATCCAATATCCCACCTTATTATCAAAACTAGTGACATTTTTTGTCACTCTTATATGTTTATCCTACATACAAATTATTGTGGTCTCAGGTCCTTATTTTATTGGTGAGATCAATAATATATGAAACTATTGTATTTCAAATATGGAATCTTGTATGCTTCCATAATTGGTTATTGTATGTTTGTTTATAAAATTCTCAATGTACAAATAGAGTTGTGATGAAAATGAAGACATTGCCTACAATCCATTCCATGTCATCTATGGTGAGAGTTTGTTTATTGAATATCCATTCTTTTAAATTTTATTATTTCTTAAAATTTAAGATAAAAATGTATAATCCTTGTTTTGTTTGTAGTCACAAACTCATTAATATTTTGGTGACATAAATAAAAAGGATCGTCAACACAAGGAAAAAATATGAAGACTATATTTGGATGTATCTTTGGAGATGGAGAGGGTGCGGTGGGGTAATGATTGCCTCAAATTGTAATTTTGTGGAGAGGATGGGGTGGCACAATGTTTGCCTCAGTTTGTAATTTTGAACATGTGGATTTTCTAGTAATTTTGTGGAGACGGTAGGGTGAGGTAATCATTGCCTTAGTTTGTAATTTTTTATATGTGGATTTTGTAATAATTCCTTTACGAAGGTGTTCCATTATCATATATATGTACTTTGGGCATGATGGGTCATTTTGTAATATTTGTACTTATTAACACGATTTTGAATGAAATATTTATGATAAAAATTTCAATGATATTATATGTTCCATTTATGATTTTGAATGAAATGATTCAATGAATTTTTAAGAGACACTTATGATTTTGAATGACATTATTTAATGAAATTTTTATCCGAAGCATTTATCAATGAAACTTCTTAGCATTGTTATATGATTCATGGTTACAGTGATTTCCTTTTAACTTTACAAACAATACACATCCACGAAAATAGGTTCCAATAGAAGGAAACACTAGTTACACTTTGCACCAAAGGTCTTATGTCGCGTCCTCACTTACATTCTACATGGTCTATCCACATAAGAGACGTTTTTTCATGAGTTTCATTATTTTTCTTTATATCATAAATAATATAGTACATGACTTGCAACAGGTTATATTTTGGTGATTCCATTGTTAAAATATTATAGACATGTCCATGTTGTAAGGCCTAGGGCACCGAGCCCAATCGTGTGCATTTCCACTGCAAACTGAAACAAAGGAAATCAGGCAAGCATGATGCTTAGTGCATTTGAAGAAATGAAGTATTCATATATGGGAAACGTTGGGGTTCCCAAGATGCCTTGTGACACAAATCAGATAACATGTGGTTTGAAAAAGGGTTGAGGGAAAGACTTGGGCACTCCACCAAATAGAAAAATCATCCAAGGCATGAGGAGGGCGTGACTAGACAAGTCATCTTAGATTGGTGAAGTGCTACACTCACCCAAATGACGGATCGGTTGGGAAGATGGGGGAATCATTCAATATTTTGGTGGGTTGGCCCTGTTATCCCCAATTTCTCGATTCCCTCAGGTTGAAAACATGGAGTATCGAGAGACGAATGAGTGATAGTGTCCACATGCACAGACAAAGACCCACTTCACCACCACACATCCTAGATTCGTCATGATGGAATTCACCACATTAGCTCACTTCCAGAAGACAATGGGTCTTGCTCCATGAGTTACAAGTCAGGTATTGTGGTAAGTATCACTTTAATACTTGAGGCATTTGAATATGTTTCATTTAAAGTTGTCTTTTATTATAGAATGTTTGCTTCGAAATTATGCTCTTTTCCCTTTTTCACCTTGGTGGTTGACATTGTGCCCTAGTAAGTGGTCACCCTTGGGGATGGGTTGCTACTAGGAGGTCTCCTTAATGAGTCATCATATCATTCCTGATCATACTTATCATTTTCCACACTTCATCATTTTTCATATCCTTGTCTTTTGGAATTTTCAGGTGTACTGACCCAAGAGGGGATTGTACCTCCTTTCATGGGAAGAAGGGGTTGAATACCTGGAGGTTTGTAGTTGGAAAAAAGATAAAATTTGATCATAAACATTTTATATGATCGCACAGGGATCCTGAGGATAATGAAATTTCTCTCATAAGAAACTAATGGGACCCTTGAAAAATAACAATATAAAAATGCCAACCAAGGTAGAGCGTGTGTGGGAAAAAAATTTCATGCTTAGGTATAATTCCCACACATTGTCTTCAACTTTGGGGAGCACGGTGTGACCAGGGTAGAGTCAAGGTGGGTAATGTTTTTCATGCTTAGGTAGAAGTCCCACTTTGGCTTCAACATGGAACCTGGAAACACTTTAAATAATTAATGGCAATAAATGGGCTTGGGAAAAGGTTTCATTGAAAATGAAGGTGCAACACACCCTCTACAAAGGCACCCATAAATGAGATAATAAGAACCCGTGTATGTCATGAACCCCATGCCAAAAATTATTACCCCTCATCCACTTCATATTCTCCAAATGACTTAAAAAGGGTCCACCTAGGAAACACTCCTTGACTCAAGGAATGATCCACCCAATAGGTCACCTTTTCAATCCTCCCATACCTAAACTTGGTAAATTGCATAGGGTCTTTGAGACTTTGTTTAATTTGATAAGGTATTTTTTTATGCACATGTTTAGAGGACTCTTGTATTAAATGTGATTTTACTTACCATGATGCTTTGACATGAGATCCTTAGAGAGCGCACTTGTCTATCTTTGAAGGACCTTGTTGATGGACATTTTGGGGGAACAAGCCCATCTTGGGCCTTCATTGGGGAAGAAAGCCCACCGGTTGGATGCCATGGCCCGGACCTTGGGGAAATATAGGAGATGAGTGTTTCCTTTGAAGGCAGAGGAAGACACCTTGGAGGACTTCACCTATCCCCTACAAGCCCAATGATTTTCCTTTGGAGGCTAAGACATCATCTTGGAGAGCTTGACATCACGCTAGGGATAGGGTTTTGGTGGTGATATTGATGTTTGATGGACACTTGGCACTTTTGGATGAGGAGGTTCCCTTTCACCCTAAAGAGAAGCCTAGCACATGAGAGGGAGGCCTTAGGAGGCCCAGCAACTTCCTCTCTCTTGATCAAAAACTTGATAAAGTGCCAAGACATCACCCTAGAAGGGGTTGACGTCACAATTAGAGTTTCTTTTGTGCATTTTTAAAAGTTAAAATTAAATTTATTTTTTAAAGGGGAAAATTAAAGGAGGTTGTCCTTCTTAATTTGTGGTTTACCCTAACTTTATGTAGAAAAACATTTTTTCAAAATGCTAGTATAAATAAAGGCTTGAATCTTTTCATTTTATGATAACTTTCTCACTTGAGAAGAGCTGCTTGGCTGAAATTTGTGCCCCTATTGGGAAATCTCTCTCTCTCTCTCTCTCTCTCTCTCTCTCTCTCTCTCTCTCTCTCATGCTATGGTTTATCATTGTCTTGTGGACTGAAGTGGTGTGCTATCTCTTGGAGGCCTTTTATCTTGTTATAGTGATGAAAGCTTTTGGTAACTAGGGTTTTGTCTTGCATGCTCTTGGAATTGGTAAGAAAAATATGTGTTTTGTTAGTTCTTCTTTCTTATTCCATGGTTTTTATTGGCTATATCCTTGGAGGAATATAAGGTCGTATACCCTCCACCAATTTTTATCATTGTTGTTTGTTGAAAGAGTCATTGCAAAGGTTGTTAGGTGGAGTAAAAGGGATTACACCCCCCTAGATTTACCTTGTGAGGATTACTTGCTCAAGGGAGTAAAAGGGCTTACACCCCTTGAGAAATAGTAGACCTAAACTAATAAAATAAGACTCCATAACCCATTTTTGCAAGTCACTAATATAATTTTCCATTGAATAAATAAATTACTTGCATTGGTACACATGATTTTGAGAGATATTGAAATTGTTCAAGTTGGAATCCTGTCTTGGAGTCTTAAGCCTGCTAAAGCCACTAGGGATTCTTGATTAGCCTAGTAGTTCCTTAGTTATAATCAACTAAAATATACAGCCATTAGGGTTGCATAAAAACATACTTTATATTTTACTTTAACTTTCTTTTCAACCGTGGAAATTTGCTTGGACCACTATTATTGACGTTTCATTGCTTATTGGATAACTTTTTATCGGTTTACTTGTTGATTTTTTTGGTTGAAACTTGATTCTATAGAAAATGTTTTCTACATCCACTTGGATGTTACAACAATTCTTTGAAAACCCTAACTAACAGCCCTCTTTCACCGTCAAATTTTGTGCTTGAATATTGGAAAGTTATCTATCGGTTTAGTGCTTCATTGTCCAATAACTACTTGATAATTTTGATGGTTATTTCTGCAGTAAATAATTGGTTTCATTGTTGATAAAAATATTTTTTTATTGTTGTAATTTAGGACAGAAAGATTCACTTGCTTGTCCATTGGAATATTGAGCTTGTATTCTTGTTTTTCTCTTGTCTCGGGAAGGTACAACTCTCTTCTGCAGGTACTCAAGCATTTGGAAACCATTGACCATCACCAAGACCTGTTTCCAAGCCATCTTCCACTTATTAGTTTGACCTATAGGGGAATCATCTTCCATTACTCCACTTTCCATCTCATTTCTCCCTAGGCTCACCCGAGATACCCCCCTTGTGTAGGATTTCTTCTTCACTAAAGTGAGGGGAGTACTTACCTAAGGTGACAGTGGGTAGGTATTCCCATAGTTCTCACCATCTTTTGGATTAGGGTAGGCTTTCCCAACCTACAATTTGTGCGATAATATTTTGGCGTCATTGTCAGAGAGTATTTTGAATCCTCTTTATTTCCCGAATGACATCTTGGAAAGGTTTGATCCCAAATCCTTTACCCCTAGATTTCCTAGCGACTCCACTTGAGGGAATTTCCCTTTCCTTTTCCTTCCTTGATGAGATAAGGTTCATCTGACAACTGCACCATCCAAGAATCCTTCTTCCCAAAAAATCCTTCCCCTTGGAAGATTCAAACCTTCCAAAACTTACCAAAGAAGGCCTCCTCTCCACTCCCTCATTGTTAAGAAACTTTTTCACGGTAATCACCCTCTTGTACCAATAGATCATCCTTGGGAAAATGACCTCTATAAGCCCTTGAACATGGAAACCATTGTTGGATTTCTCAATACCATGCCTAAATAAATCAACAAGTGGTTTCCAAAATTTTCTAGGAATAATGTAATCACAACAGAACAACATCTACATGTCATCGGTCGAGACATGTTGAATGAAGGAGTGGAACATGAATATGTTTCAATGAAGTTTCTAGTAAAATCTCTCACAAAATATGCCCAAAGGTGGTTTGATGGCTTTCCAGAGAATCACCTCACCACATATGAAGATTTCGCTAAGTTGTTCAAAAGCATGTGGTCACTAAAGAAAGATAGTGGTATGTTGATGAATCAGTTCAACCAGATAAAGAAAAAGGAGAGTGAGACGGTTAGTGATTTTGATACCGGATTTGATAAATTTCACAACCAAATCCTAGGATTTGTTCCATACTGCAGCAACCGCTCATCTCTTCTATGTCAATTCCTTTGAAGGGATATTTAGTTTCATCTTAAGGGACAAGAAACCCCTCACCTTGGAAGAAGCCAAAGAGTACAGTGAAAACACTGATGAGAATATCTTGTTCTCCAAGTTCAATCCTTTTTAGTGTCCTTGTGCCAAAGCAAAACCAAAGGAAAAAACAACTAAAAACAATGCACCGGATCCAATTTCTATCATACAAAAAAAGTTGATCAAATGAATACTCAGTTTATCTAGACTCAAAATCAAGTTATGAACAGGTTGACAACTTTGGAAAGGAATCAGACTACTCCCAAGAATCCATCCATCAGGAAAGAACCCGCGGGTTGGAAGAAAAAGGCTCCTAACATACTGAACCCTGTTGGGATGGTGAACTTGGAGGAATTACCATGGTGCTCTCCTTTCCAAGAACCTCACCTAGAGGAAGAGTTTCCAAGATGAGAAGAAGAATCTCATGACAGTATTAATTTCATGGATACAATATTTGCCTTTCAAGATGATGATGATGATAGACCCACGGGTATTACACAAGAACATATTGATGATGTAACGTACCCAGCACCCAATCTAGGCCACGCCACATAAAACTCTCTTTGTTAAAAATCTGATACCATAATATAATCGTTCTCCAACGCAACCGAGGAACCTTATGGTGCGGAATACACATAAAAATGAAAATTTTGCTAACTAAAGTAATTATTTTACTGTTATCTGATTTCTTGTAGCTTACAGCGACAAATCTAAAATAGATTTAGCTACTATCTATAACCATCAAAATAGATAAATTGAAAGCATGATAATAATCAACATGAAATGCAACTAAACCACTCATTACAGTAGCATATAAGTCATTCTCATTTACGCATATCTCAAGCACAATAATAACACATGTAAATAACTCAACAACAAGATAAAAAACTTATCTTTAAATAAGAATTGTACAACCCACTACTTGGGATGGACAGTCCACCCAACCATAGATTGATTGTTCCAAATATCAAGATCCAGTCACCCCCGAGTTGAGGCTGGTAATCCATAAAAGAGGGTGGTATCTCACAGTCCACTTGCAGCTCATAAAACTCATAACCCAACTAATATTCTCGTACAACTAACCCAATTTTTCTACCAACTCTCTTCCACTTGACCTTCCCAACACAAGGAATGAAAAATTCGTTTATCAGGGATAACCCAAGGGATTTCCCATTTTTTTATCAAGGATAACCCAAGGGATGTATCATTCATTTATCAGGGTTAACCCAAGGAATGTGTCATTCATTTATCACGGTCTCTCTAGCACAGGTAACTGGGAATATCTCATTTGCGAACTCAAGGGAACTTGCTGCTAGGAAACTATCAGCAAACCAACAACAAACACTTGTTGTTTTAGTGAAAATCACACAGGAGTTCACTCTTCAGGAATAAAACCTGGCTCTTCAATTCTCCAGCTCCAATTCGCTCTAGTTACACTCCAAAGTTCACCCTCCACGGTTGCACCTGCTCCAAGCTCTCTTTATTTCTCCCTTCCTTTCTTCCCATGCACAAACTTGACTGCTACCAACTTCTGTCCCAACCCATACGGATTTCCTCTCTTGTGGATTGCCTTTATTAAATCATACTCTTCCCCAAGTTGATTGTACTCAACCCCCATGTGCCTAATAAATCTAGGATGTGACCACTCACACCCACCCTCTTACATGTATTCAATGATTAGCTTTGGGAACACTCAATCAGAAATGGGAAGGTTCATATACAATACGCAAGTTCAGGAAAATGGGTTTAATTAATATGCATGGGTAATTCCCCCTTTGACCCCCCTCTTGGCCATTATCCTAGACACTTCCCTCTTTGTGGATTAATTCATCCCCCATCTCTTGTCCATGTCCCCTTTAGCAAATAACATCACATTTTATTATTAAAATATTGAAATATAATTCGCATATTACATCGCTTGGATGTAGACACATATTATATCCACATAAGCATTAATTAAACTGAGGATTATAATGGGGATGTTACATTCCCCTCCCCTACAATTTTGTGTCATCCTTGGTGCACTCTATGTCGATATACATACATATATATGCAAATTTACATCACAATACATAGAAATAAAAATTTTGCAATTTAACAGCTCCAACAGCAACACCGACCATCAATATCATGTTCCTCTCAACTTGCCAACCCAAGGAATGAATCATTCATTTATCAGGGTTAAAACAAGGGATGTACCATTCATTTATCAAGGCTAACCCAAGGAATGAGCCATTTTTTTATCAAGTTCCCCAGTGCAGTTGGCTAGGACTTTGAGATGTGGTTTTGGAACTCTAGTTTTCCAAAATGGAGCCTTTCATTCTGCCTTCTTCAAAATTGTCAAAAATTTGTGGGTACTCTTCCCACATGTTTTCTTCATGCTCCCATGTATCATCTTCAATACGGTATGTCCATTGAACCTTTACCAGCCCTGGATTTGTTCCTGGGCACTTTGACTTTCCGGTACAAGATACGTACTTGTTCCACCCGAAAATCCCCTCTATGCTCCACCTGGATCACATTCCAATCAATTATGTGGTTAGGATCAGGCACATATTTCTTTAACAATGAAACATGAAAACATTATGCACTCTCATGGATGTAGGAAAATCTAACATGTACATGTAATTGGCCCTATCTTTTCTAATATTTCAAAAGGCCCACAATATCTCATTGTTGACTTTGGGCAACTTCCTAATCTTAGTGAGCTTCTCTTTTCCTTCACTTTCAAAAATACATGTTCGTCTACTTTAAAATATCTGAAAACTCTATTCTTGTATGCATAAATTGTATACCTATCCTGGGAAACCTTTAAATTATACTTTATCTTTTCCATATGCTCTTCCATTTATTTTAACAATTCTGGCCCAACAACTACTCTGTCAGTTGGATTATCCCAACTCACGGGAGTGTTACATTTTCTTCCATACAATGTTTCAAATGGACTCATTTTCAATGAGGCATGATACCCATTATTGTAAGAAAATTCAACTAAATGAATATAATCTTCCCACTTTGATGTTTGATCCATCACATACATTCTAAGCATGTCCTCAATTATCATGTTGGTCCTCTATGTTTTCCCATCTAACTCTGGATGATACGATGTACTAAGATTTAGATTTGTTCCAAAGCCTTTGAACAAACCTTTCCAAAAATTCGAAGTAAACTTTGGATATCTATCTAAAACTATTGTCTTAGGAACTCCATGTAACCTATTAACTTCCTTTATGAAAATTTCTACAATATTTGTTGCCTTGTGTAGCCTTTACTGGAATAAAATGTGTTACTTTATTCAATTTATCCACCACCACCATGATGAAATCATGTTGCTTCACTATTATGTGAAGCTTAGTAATAAAATTAACTCTAACTACTTCCCACTTCCATTATGGAATGGGAAATGGCTATAGAAAAATTGATGGATATATATGCTCTTTCTTTACCTTTTGGCATTCTAGACATCTGGATATGTAATTAGCCACTTACTTCTTCATTCCCAGCCAAAAGTATTGGCTTCTCACAACTGCAATTGTCTTATGATATCATTGGTGCCCGGCATATGGCACATTGTTTATTTCCTTCAGAACTTGATTTTTCAACTCATTAGAATTCGGCGCATATACTTTTCCCTTGTACATGAGAATTTCATCTTCTTTCGGCTCATAAAAAATAAATTTCTACTAAAAATTACACTGTTGTAATGTTTATTTTATTTTCACATATTGCTTATATGAATTCACTGTTGCAATAATTTGATCTTTCAAATATGTTGTGTAAATGTTGATGGATTCTACATGCACTTCATGAGCTCTCATGTTGAGTGCATCATCTACTTGATTTTCTTTGCCTTTTATATGCATAATTTTGAATTCATATTCACTCAAAAATTCGAGCCATCTAGTTTGTCTAACATTTAGTGTTGGTTGTCAAAAAAAATGCTTCAGACCACAGTGGTCTATCCTTAGTTCAAATTTCTTACCCATATGGTAATTCCTCCACATTTTAAATGCATGTACAAACCTTGCTAACTCCAATTCATGTGTAGCATAATTCCTCTCATGCTCTTTTAATTTTCTGGACTCATAGCATATCACATGGTCCCTTTGACTGAGAACTCCATCGATTCCTTCCTTGCATGCATTGGTGCACACAAAAAAATCTTCATTTGGATCTGCAATCTTCAATATTGGTGCACTTGTCAATATTTCCTTCAACTATTGAAAACTCTCTTCACACTTGGAAGTCCATTCAAATTTCACTCCCTTCTTTTGCAAATAAGTTATTGAACTTGCAATTCTTGAGAACCCTTTTATGAATCTTCGGTAATAAACAGAAAGACCCATGAATGATCTTACCTCTATCACATTATTTGTCGTTGTCCATCCTCTAATAGCCTCTATCTTCTCAAGGTCAACTTCTATCCTTGTTGAAATTATATGTCCCAAGTAATGAATCTTATTTTGGTAAAAGATTCACTTACTTAGCTTAGCATTCAATTTATTCTCTCTTAAAACTTGCAACACCATTATTAAATGTTGCTCATGTTCCTCTTCTAATTTAGAATAGATGAGGATATCATCTAAGAACACAATCATAAACGTGTTCAGGCACTCCCTGAACACTCCATTCATCAGGAACATAAAAATTGTTGGGGCATTTGATAACCCAAATGATACTATTGTGAATTCATAATGTCCATACCTTGTTTTGAATGTTGTCTTGTTGATGTCTTCTTCCTTTATTCTTAGTTGATTATAGCATGATCTCAAGTCAATATTCGAAAATATTCTTGCACCTTTTAGTTGATCAACAAATCATCAATTCTTGGAATTATGGTAACCTTATTAAGTTGCATGAAATCAATACACAACCTTAAGGTTCCATCCTTCTTCTTCACAAAAATAATTGGGGCTCCGCAAGGTGACACACTTGGGCATATATACCCCTTCTTCAAAAGTTCTTGAAGTTGCATCTACAACTCTTGTAGTTCTTGTGTGCCCATTCTTTAAGGTGTCTTAGACACTGGGGCAGATCCTTGCACCAAATCAATAGAGAAATCAACGTATATTTTTGGTGGTAGTCCCAGAATTTCTCTAAAAACATCTTCAAAATCCCTCAAAACTGGATGATCTTAAATGCTTTCCACTTTGCCTTTGGTTTCCTCCTCCACGGCTGCAAACATATGACATCCTTTCCTGAAGCTCTTCTTCAATTGCATAGATGAAATCTCTCTAATAGCTATAGCTCTTGGAATTCCTCGAATTTTGCCTTGCTTCCCTTCCTCATCAAGACATGTGATTGTCTTTTTTTAACAGTCTAGGACAGCATGATATTTCTCCAACCAATCCATGCCAAATAGAAAATGATATGAACACAATGGTATGATGTTTACATCCACCTTTGTATTGAGTCCATTCATGTCTATCGAATAATCTTTAATCGACTCATTGATTTTTCTCTTAGCCCCTATGGCTAACTGAACTAACCAAGATTTATTATGATTACTTCTTTGCAACATAAATCTTTCAACAATATTAGCATTTATGTAACTATGGCTAGCTCTAGAATCAATTAAAATTGTTATGGGATCATTATTGATCTTACCTTCCACTTCAATCATGGGATATTGATATTCAAATTACTTGTTGTCCAAGGCTACATAAGTCCTTGGCATGCTCCTACACATGTCTTTCATTGTTTCAGCCTCGTGAATGTTGTGGACAGTCCTCAATCTTTCTCCTTTGTGAGGGAAAACCCTATATAGATGATTTTCCCCGCATTCCCAACATTGCATCGGCAGCTGACTTGGCCTTTTTCCAAATGAATATGTAGTCTTATGTTCATTTTGTGTGACTTGCCCATGTTGATTCACTTGGAAATTATTCCTAAAAAGGGGTGGCTTAAAACCCTTATGCCTTTGATCCTTCTAATCCTTCATCTTGTCATTCCAAGATTTTTGGAAAAATGATCTTCCTTTTCTCTGCTCATACAGATGTGTAGTTTTCCTTATGGTTTCCTCCAATGTTTTGGGGTTATCATATCGAATCTTATCACTATAGAAATAAGGTAACCCACTTAGAAAATTTTGGATTTTGACTTTCTCATCCTTGATGAAGTTAACATACTTCAAAAATTCAAAGAACTGCTTCTCATATTCCTCCATTGTCATGGTTCCCAACTTGAGTTCAAAGAAATATTTCATCTTTCTTTCATAGTAATGTTCAGACAAATATTTCTCTTGGAAATATCCCTTGAACTACCTCCATGAGATTATTTTCTCATCAAGGTTCTTGGATTTCTTAAGTTGATCCCACCACATGGTTGTCTTTCCTTGCAAGTGGTAGGTGGTAATTCTAGCTTCCACACAGGATGGGTAATCATGCAGATGGAAATATTTCTTCATTTCCAACATCCAGGTCTCATCATCTTCTACTTTCTTGTGCTCACCATTGAAAGTTGGTGGCTTAATCTTCATGAGTTCTCCTTGCAAGATGTTTGCCTTAGGTATTCTCCTTTTCCTCCGAACAAGAGACACACTTGGGTTGCTCCCTGTACTTGAACTTGAATGATTTATTCTAGTGGAATGCCTTGGATAATGATGGCATCTACTCATGCTTCTTGATTTCCTATCATTCCCATGATCATATATTTTTCCATGGGATCTTGATGTTGATACATGTCTAGCACTAGCTGCTTGCTTGGTGTCAGTGTCCTTTTTAACTTACTTCTCTAGCATATTTAGGATTTTAAGTATCTATTATTGAGCCTTCATGATCCTCTCATTATCGGCCCTATATCTCTTCACTTCTTTTTGTAGGCTTCTCATAGTTAAAGTCCCATGTCTATCTCTTCTCCCATTAAATCCAGTCTCAGCATTACCCATGTTGATATGCAGACCACCAATTTATATTTCATGGTTGTAAAACCCTTGAGCATCCTCCGTGTCTCTATTTCTCATGTAGGAACTAAAGTCTTCTTTTATGTATCTCTAATTATACAAGAATGTGCATGCAATAATTGTTGTTAGAATTAAGCAAATTGCAAAATATTTATCAATTAGATTACAATTCATTCTTTGTTTTAAATTATGAAGAATATTAATGTACTACTCCCAAGTAGTATTCATTAAATGCATTTGTTTTTGAAATAATTTTCCAACAGTTTTCCTCATGCCTCAATTTGATTTTTGAGCGAATAGTTACAACAATTACAAGCTGCAATTTCCACTCTTTTACTACTACAAAATTCACTTTTATCACTTTTAAAGAGAATATAATGCCCAAATCAAAAGTATGGGTTGACATATCTCTTATACTCATCAAGACCTTTCTAACAAATATTTGTTTGCTCCAATATGAGCTCCGAGTTGAAAATTATGGTGGAAAAATAGTGAAGGAAAATTCATTAGCACGTGCAACATAGTAGCAACGCTCAGCAACCGTCTGATCATTTCTTGATTAGATCTTCATCATCAATATGTCTTAATGGATTCACCATAGATCTAATTCATATCTCTTATTCATACCTTCCATGAACCCGCCACCAACACTAAGCTTCTTTTTCCTTCGCAGACTCATAATCTTGTAACCTTCCTTTCATAATTCCATTCGAAAAGTCTCAACACTTAATCGGTTTTCCATCTATGCAGACTCACGAACTCATAATCTTGTAACCTTCCTTTCATAAGTTCGTCCGAAAAGTCTCAAGACTTAACCATTTTTCCATCTATGTGGACTCGCAGACTCATAATAATGTAACCTTCCTTTCATAAGTCTGTCTGAAAAGTCTCAACACTTAACCATTTTTTCCATCTACACAGACTCACAGACTTAACACTTAGAAAAATTCCAACATCTTACCACGGTTTCGTGGGACTGACAGTTGATCTGCCACATGGCCCACATCACCCGCCAATTGTCATCTCGTCCAACATGTACCTGCCACAGTGGCAGTACATATCTTTCTTCTACCACGTCATCTGACACATGGCCTCCATGTCATGTCGACGTCATAGTACGGAAAAACACCCAAAAAAAAATCTGATTTGCTTTTTTTTTTAATTTCCAAAGAGGCTCAATTAGTCACATTACCCATGAAATTTCTCTTAATTTTTACTTGCATTAATTTAAATAAAAAAATTGTAGACATACTCCATAATTAATTCTCTACGAGTTTCCGCTTCACCATTTTTCTAACTCGGCCCATCCAGGCTCAGTGTTGAAAATTGGGCTCTGATACCACTTTGTAACATACCCAACACCCAGGTTGGGCCACGCCATATAAACTCTCTTTACTACGAATATTATGTGAGAAATCACAGGTATAGAAAGATAACTAAACTAACCTCCTATCTATGAATCCAACAACATATCCAACATAATAAGAACAAAAAGAGACAAGGAAAAAGAAAAAACTAGATATATATGGTTCACCCAATTAGAATATGTCCATAGGAAAGTTGTCTTCTATTATCTCTAGAAATATCCTTCAATATTACAAGAGAGCAACTCTACCATTACCCCATACAAATATAGAAGAATGCTTGAGAGCACAAGATGATGATCACATGTTATTCATTAAGAGGCACTCTTGGTATTATTATATACCAAGAGATATGGAGGAATTACTCTCGCGTATTTCATGTGGAATAATATAATTATCCTTTTTATCATCTCTTTATATAATATTCCTACCAAGAGTAAATTATTCCATAATAAATATGGGATATTTGTTTTATACTCTTTTACATAATATTGTGGACAACTTTTGAAATAATACAAAAACAGTATTACCTTCCAAGGAATATAATATATTCCAACACTCCCCCTTAATAATGGTTAGGATAAAATCCCACACTAATAGAGGAAGGAGTCATTATTAATGCTCCCCCTTGATGACAACTTCCCTCGTCCCCAACAAAGAGCGAAAATGTACAAACTTTGCCTCTGTTATGGATTTGGTGAAGACATCGACTTCTTGTTATTTAGTAGGACAATATGTCAAAGAGATAGTACCATCTGCAACTAGATCTCAAATATAATGTGCATCAAGATCAAGGTGTTTTGTCTTGGAGTGATATACCGGATTATAAGAAAGTTTTATCGTACCTTGATTTTCACATCTCAACTATGTGGCGGATATCTGAATCATTCCAAGCCCTATAAGAACATGGCGTAATCATACTGCTTCTTTGGTTGCTCTATACTCTGCTTCACAAGAAGATAATTCAAGATTATTCACCTTCTTATTGGACCAAGAAATTGGACTTGAACCAAGTTGAAATAGATAACATGTAGTAGACTGTATGTATGAATTGTCACATGCCCAATCAGAATATGTATAACCAAGAAGTGAAATTGTAGCAGTGCTCAAATAAAATACACCATAATTCATTGTCCCTTTGAGTTATCGCAGAATCATCTTGGTTGTATGCCAATGACTTTCATGAGGCTTATGCATGAACCTAGAAACCAGGCTAATGACAAAAGAGATATCAAACATGTTTTGTGTCAAGTATATCAAATTGCCCACAAGTTGATGGTACAGTGTACAATCAACAAGAGGAGTAGTACATTCCACAGTTAACTTAAAACCGGACTAGAATGGTGTGGGAGAGGACTTACAACCACTCATATGGAAACGATTCAATAAATCGGTTGCATACTTCGGCTGAGAGAGAAAAATACCATTGGCCATATGCAAGATCTAAAGACCCAAGCAATAGTGCAAGATGTCGAGATCTATCATCTAAAACTTCTTTTGAAGATCACTTTTCATATTTTGAATTAATACAAGTTGGTTTCCAGTGATAATAAGATCATCCACATATAATAAAATAATGAGGAATCAATCACCAAAGTCCTTGACATACAAATTTGGACCATATATACACCACTTGAAACCATTTTTCAAGAAATATGTATCATTTTTTTCATACAAATCCCTCGGTGCATGCTTGAGACAATACAAAGACTTGTATAATTTGCATACTAAGTTAGAATTTTTAGCAGTAACAAAGCCAGGGGGTTGTTGCATATAAATGTCTTCATTAAGATCATCATTCAAAAAAACACTTTTAACATAAATTTGGTGTATTTCCCATTTATAAGATGCAGCAAGACATAAAATGGTTCTTATTGTATTCATTTTAGCAACAGGAGAAAAATTTTCATTATAATCAATACCTTATTGTTGATTAAAACCTTTTGCAACTAACCTTGCTTTATATTTTTCAATCTGACCTTCTACAACAAACTTTGTTTTATATACCCATTTACAACCAATTAAGTTCTTTCCCAGAGGAAGGGGAACAAGAGTCCATGTCTTGTTCTTTATTATAGATTCATACTCAAAAGTCATAGTTTGTTCCCAAAGAGGGTGACCCTTAGCTTGAGCATAAGCAGTAGGATTATATGTGGCTAATACTTTGGTCATAAGAGAAAAGTTATATCTAGTTCTACCAGTATCGAAAGGATTATAAATCTCACTACCTGCGGATTCAAGAGTTTTCCGGGCCCAAATAGGAAGATGAGAAGAACCGGAAATTTCTTTAGGTACTTCGAGACATGCAGGTGGAATATTTGAAGATGGTGAACTCAAATCAACAATAGGCACAGATCTAGAAGAAGGGCTGACAGATATAGGTGTAACAGGAGACAATGGAACATTCAAGGTAACATAAGGTTCAACAGACTTAGGTGGTGGAGATACTTTATTAAATTGAACATCTCTTCGAATAATGACACTTTGGGTAGAAGGGTCAAACAACCTATAAGATTTGGAATCCTTAGCATAACCAATGAAAATACATTTATGAGACCTGGTTTCTAACTTTTTCAGTTTTTCATCAGGAATATGAACCCAACATTCATTGCCAAATATATTAAAGTTACTTCTATCAAGTTTTCTTCCATTCCATTTTTCCTCAGGGGTAACATGCATAACTGCTTTTGTAGGAACTCTGCTTAAAATAAATTTATCACAACAAATGGCTTCAGCCCAAAAAAAATTATGTAATCCTTTAGAATATAGCATACATCTAGCCATTTCAACCAAAGTCCTATTTTTTTCTTTCAACGACCCCATTTTGATGAGGCGTATAAGGAACAATGTTTTAATGTTGAATTCCATGCTTATAAAAATATGTTTCAAATTATTTCTTAAGGAATTCCCTCCATTATCTGATCTCAAGATTTTATTACTTTTACCAGATTCTTTTTCTACAAAGGATTTAAATTATTGAAATTTAGCAAAGGTTTCACTTTTATGTTTCAGAAAATAAACCCATGATTTTCTGTTAAATTCATCAATAAAAGTAAGAAAATAAATTGCATGAGATAGAGAAGGAGTTTCAAGAGGACCACAAATATCACTCTGAATTAATTGCAAGGGTTCTTTAGCACGCCAAGCTTTATATTTTTCAAACATTTATCTATGATGTTTACCAAGCACACAACCTTCACAAACACCTTTAGTAGACGAAATATTAGGCAAGCCATGTACCATTTTAGATAACAATTGCATTTTACCATAATTCAAGTGACATAATCTTGCATGCCATAATTAACTTAATTCATTAGTGTGAGAAACATAGGAATAAAATGGTGGTCTTTTAGTTGAATTAAAACTAGCAAACTTATATAAACCAGTGTCATGATCAACAGGACCTGAAGAAACTACTTTGAAATTTTGGTTGATATCTTTAAGAACATATTTATTTGACCAGACTTCAAATTTATATCCTTTCTGACATGCACAATAAATAGAAAGAAATTTGATGGGCATGTTTTGAACATGAAAGACTTCTTCTAATTGACCATTAGTAACTTGAACATTACCAAAACCAATTGCATCAAGTTGTTTACCATCACCAATAGACACTTTCTAAGATGAGTGCTTATTATTGTCATAAGATGAAAACAAAAAATCTTTGCATGTCATATGTTTCGATGCACCAAAATCCATTATCCATTCCACATTAGAAGAATTACTAGATTGAACAAAAGAAGCACATAAAGTTACTTGGTGTTCAATACATGCTTGTTTTTTAGCATTAGCATTTAAGTGTTTTCCTTTATAGCAACTCTTTTCGGGATGATTAGTTTTACCACAATAATTACAAGGATCATATACTTTCTTCTTCTTACTAACTTCATGAGTAACATTAGAATCATTACCGGAATTATTAGTTGAAGAGTGTTAACAAGAACCTTTAGTATTAGGCTAAAAAAAATTCTTAGGATTCTTATTATTATGTGCCATTAGAGCTTTATGAGAAGTTAATTGACCTGGATCAATCAACCTTTCTTGCTCATTTATCAACCCTTTACAAAATTCATCGAAAGTAAGTTTTGTGGTACCTTTAGAAATTTCAGTAGCTCTATTACTAGTTTGGATGAACATGTCAAAATAAGATGACAATTTATGTTCTACAAGAATTAGTAATGCAGTATCAGTGTTCTTATAATATGTACCACAATTGTTTAATTGTTCAATTAAGGTTTTCAGTTCATAAATATAGAGTTCTATCCTATCAAAATTATGAGGATCTAGCTCATGGATTTTCTTTTCTAGGTAATAAGCATATACATCATCAGATTTATCAAATAGAGAAGCAAGAATTTTCCATATCTCAATCGGATTGTCTTCTGCCTCAATACTTACTTGAAAACTATCTAATATTGTTTGTCCAATGAGCCCTCTTTCTTGATCACATATTTCTTCCCAAATAACCAGTTATTTAGCATCAGTGGGTTTCTTGTGTTCACCATTAACCAACCTCCATAGATTCTTGCTCCTTGGAACATCAATCATTTTTCTCTTCCATGCAAGATAGTTAGATACAAAAAGTTCAGGAACAGAAACTACTTATAAGTCATTATGATGAAAAACTTAACAAGAGATAAACCCTAATGCAAATAATAAACAAGCTAGGAAAACAAATGAATAAACTGAAAAGATCTTACCAAAAAATAATTATTATTTAAAGTAGATCAAGGGTTTTGAGCCAAAATTTTGAAATGATCATAATGCAATCAATATGGCTCATAATTTCTATTATAACTTTTTTCTGGAAATGGCATGGTCATTTTGTATCCATAAACACAAACTAAATAGAAATACGGATATTTTGTCAAAAGATATCATCTCTGCAATATTTCCATCCGTACGGAAAATTTTTGGAAAAAAAAAATAGTAGATTTTAAATCAGCAATATATCCTCTTTTCGGACACAAAATCAGACCCAAAAAAAAAAAAAATCAAACCACGTATTTTTTCACGAGGAACCCAGATCTGTAACTTGTTTCTTCATATTCTGCACCAAAAGTTTCAGAACTGGATCTGAAAGTTGCAACCTCAATTTTTCCTGTGGAAATAAATAAATTTAAAAAAAAATAAAAATAAAAACTAGATCTAAATAACTAAGAGATAGATCCCCTTGAGGAGAATCAAATTTTTATATAGATCTACAGAAAAACAATCAAGAAACCTGCAAAAAATATTAAAAAATTGGGGTTAGGGTTTAAAACAAAACTCAAACATATAGAATCATGCACAGATCTGAAGAGAAGCCTAATGGCTACTAGATTTGATGGAAAATCTACAAAAAATAGCAGTGCCCAAAATAAAATATGAAGATAATTGTGTTGAATAAAACCATAGAAGGTGGTAGATCATAGCCACCAAGCTATGATACCATGTGATAAATCACAGGTATAGAAAGATAACTAAACTAACCTCCTATC
Source organism: Picea glauca (assembly GCA_000966675.3). NCBI lineage: Eukaryota > Viridiplantae > Streptophyta > Pinopsida > Pinales > Pinaceae > Picea > Picea glauca. Next base: position 78,260 of record JZKD02S1844722.1, read on the forward strand.
TATGAATCCAACAACATATCAAACGTAATAAGAACAAAAAGAGAAAAGGAAAAAGAATACACCAGATATATGTGGTTCACCCAATTGGGCTATGTCCACAGGAAGGTTGTCTTATATTATCTCCAAAAATCTCCTTCAATCTTACAAGAGAGAAACTCCACAATTACCCCATACAAATATAGAAGAATGCTTGAGAGCACAAGATGATGA